>PVLC010005894.1:0-73049 GCA_004027655.1 Graphiurus murinus | reverse complement strand
AAAAAAAAAAAAAAAAAAAAAAAAAAAAAAAAAAAAAATTAAAAAAAAATAAAATAGGTAAGATATATTTCCACTTTTAAAAGCTATAAAAATGTTAAAAACTAATCTATACTGTTAAAAGATAGGATAGCATGGTAGTGCATGCTTGTAATCCCAGTACTTGGGAGGCTGAGACAGGAGGATCCGGGTTCATGGCCAGTCTCAGCTACTTCATGAGGCCCCCTGCAACTTAGTGAGACCCTGTTTCAAAATAAAGAATAAAAAATAGGACTGGGGGTATAGCTCAGAGGTAGAATGCCCCTGGGTTCCATTCTCAGTACCAAAAAAAGAAAAAAAAAAAAAAAAGGACAATCATTACCCTCAAAGAAGTAAATTTATTATTATAACATAAAATGAAGCATCTGGGGTATTACAATATTACATTACATCTCTGGGTTCTGGTTACAAAAAATGTGTATTCAATTTGCTAAAATTCAGCAATAAGAAACATAAAAAATTATATATACAGAAAAATATGTTATTATAAAATCTTTTTTCCAAAGTATTTGTTTGATTTTTACCTTGTAGGAAGTATGGTGCTAGATGTTGGCTCTGGGTGATATTAATAAGAGTGGCTTTTCTTAAGAATTTTAGAAGATGATGATAGAAATAGTTAGGAAAACATTAAGTCAGAAAGTTATGAGAGTCTAGATAGGTAAATGGAAATATAAACTGAAACTGTCACTTGAAAAGTAAAAAAAAAATATGATGTGTTATACACATGTATGATCCTGCCTGTCGCTCAAATCTCATTATAATGTATAATTAAAATGCACCTATAAAATGAATGTGCACTCTTCATCACCACCTTTACTTCAGAGGATTGGTGGTGAAGAAAAAGAAAGAATTATGGTAGAAACTAGGAGACACAGAAGAGTAAATAATAAGTTTTGTTATTTTTGTAGAATAGGAGAGCATGCTCTTATATTCTGGGGAAGAATTTAGTTTTAAAAAGAGTGTTAGAGCCAGGCGTGGTGGCACATCCTTGTAATCTCAGTACTTGGAAGGTTGTAAGACAGGAGTATTGCAGGTTTTCAGTCAGCCTCAGGTACTTAGTGAGACCCTGTTTCAAAATAAAGAATAAAAATTAGAGCTGGCGTGTAGCTCGGAAGTAGAATGCCCCAGGTTCAATCTCCAGTACTGCAAAAGAAATGTAATCTATAGTTAAAATTATGAATGCTGTAGTGTATCAATGAGAATAAGAAGAAAAAAATTATGAACACAGAATGAGTCTTGATGAGAAACCGAGTATCGTTACCTACAGCTGCACATTTCTGAAATGCACTGAAAGAGCAACGTGGAGCTGGAGCAGGGGCATCTACTTCTTGTCCAAGTCCAATTTGGTCTGGTAGCAACTTCTGTCTCTCCCTTCACATGTGTAGATTATTATATCTAAATGTGTAAAGTGAAGACTGAGGCCCACAATGCTAGAGCTTCCACAAGTATATGCTTCATCAGCTGCCTGTTCTAAGTCAGATCTATACATAATACGCCTATGGGATTTGGTGATTAACTCAGTCAATTTAATCAATGAAAATAATCAGAACTCCAATTTATGCCATGTAACAAATTAGCTCTATGAAACCAACAGATTAAAAACTTAGAGCCAGGAAAATATTTTTCTCTCTGATGAAAATATTGTTATATTAGTTAGAAATTCAGAACTAAGATTTGTACTTACCTATAGTACCATTACCAAAAAATTTTTATTGAAATATTGTCTTTTAAGCAATCCCCTTTTGTTTTTTTTTACATTCAATGCTTTTAAAGTTTTATTTTCTGTGTGTTTTAACATAAGCCCATGCAGTTTAATTAAGCTACTCAAATTTATTTTCTGACTAGATAAAACAAATTGTCATGAACCCAGAAAAGTTTTAATTACATGGTTGGAATTTATTTTATATTGTATCCTTGATACTTCAAATGTGGTTTATGAACTAGCAGCATTAGCTTCACATGGGAGCTTATTAGAAAAAATACAGTCCAAGATGGGCATGGTGGCACACACCTGAGATTATATAAAAAAGATGTTTTCCACAGTGGGTGAACATCTTAGAAGCCATCTTAGTATCTATCTACCCATAGGTATAACCACAGAACAAAAACAGTCATCGACACAAAAGGAAATGATAATTTACTTCCCAAGATATACGTTCTGTGTATCTCTCATGCTAAGAAAATATTTAAAGACAATTACATATAATTGTGAACGTATCTTAGTAATTATATGGATATAGTATACATATAAATACTGCTAGCTGGGTGTGGTGGTGCGTACTTGTAATCCCAGTACTTGGGAGGCTGAGGCAAGGGGATCATAGGTTTGTGGCCAGCCTCAGCTACTTAGTGAAGCCCTTTGCAATTTTGTGAGACCCTGTTTCAAAATAAAGAATAGAAAATAGGGATGGGGTGTAGCTCGGAGGTAGAGGTAGAATGCCCATGGGTTCAATTCCCAGTTCCACACACACACACACACACACACACACAAAATAATACTAATAATAATTGTCATCTAGAAAAGTATTTGTCTACCAAACTTACATATTTAACCTGTCCTACTAAGTTGTTTGTCTAACAAACCTTTCTATTAAGTCATTTTTGGCTTATCAATTATCATTACTTTTGACTCATTTTACTTTACAATGATTACCATGTGTACTAATTTATTGTTCTTTCTTATATTGCTAATTGTATAAACTCCACTCCTTTCTTATTCTTAAATTAAGGGATAGTCCAATTTAAATGTTATTTCTGTTAATTGTGTATGTCTCTTTTTGCCATTAGAAATAATAAATGTAGAGACGGGTGTGATGGTGCACGTTTGTAATCCCAGCATTTGGGAAGCTGAGCCTGGAGGATCCAGGTTTTCTGCCAGCCTCAGCTACCTAGTGAGGCCCTCTGCAACTTAGTGAGACCCTATTTCAAAATAAAGAATAAAAAATAGGGCTGGGGGTATAGCTCGGAGGTAGAATGCCCCTGAGTTCACCCCAGTACCACACACACACACACACACACACACACACACACACACACACAAAAAGAAATAATAAACATAAGCTTAGAATTTTCTAAGGACATAGAAAGGTAAACTGAGGGTGAAATTCTATTGCTATTTTGACAGAAAATAAAAATTTCCAATTTCAAGCTGTTCTGACTTTCAATTGTGTTTTGAAGTGACAACTGGTAGTTGATGTTGCTAAAGGAGAAGCAATGGAATCTCCACTGGACTACACGTCCTGACTTGATTATTTTTTTTCTTTTGGTACTGGAAATTGAACCCAAGTACACTCTATCTCTGAGCTATACTCCCAGACCTATTTTATTTTTTTATTTTGAAATAGGGATCACTAAGTTACCATGTGCTGGCCTCAAAACTGTAATCCTCCTTTTACAGCCTCCTAAGTACTGGGATTACAGGCCTGTGCTACCATGACCAACTCACACCTTGATTTTGAGATATAGTTATAATACTTTATTATATCCTAAATAACCCTATGTATCATAATACAAGTTCCAATGTGTTAAAATGATAAACTTACATAAACATATTAAGGTTCATCTATCACTGACAATTTAATTTATTCTCTATAGTGAATTATTTGATTTTAAATCCACACTATTTTAGTCTCAGAGAAATTCACAGCACAATTTTTTATGTTTGGAAGTTTTTTGTTGTTGTTGTTTTTCCTATATGTTACGGATACTTTTTCTGAAGGATGACTACAAGGAGTTTTCATATCTCATTGTGCATTCATAACTCAGTCATTTAACAATATTTATTTAAATTCTACTGCGTTCCAAGCATTGTTATAAATGCTGGACACATGTTAAATTCTGAAAAATGATGTTCAAATTGGGCTTAGAAAAGAATAACAATGACATGCTTAAGTTATAAAGTTATATATATATATATTTATTTATTTATTTATTTATTTTTTTTCAGTACTGGGGATTGAACTCAGGGGCGTTCTACCTTTGAGCTATACCTTCAGCCCTATTTTTTTTTTATTCTTTATTTTGAAACCAGGTCTCACTAAATTAATTTTAAAAAAAAGACTAATAAAATAGGTAGCGATATAACAAAATGTCAGCTTTCTTTTTTAACCACTGGAAATTTGGGGCTTCCTAATATTCACCCTAGAAAAAGTAGCAACTTGAGTGAGAATATCTACAATGTTTAGGCAATAAAGTAAAATCTACTTTTTAACTTTTTGAGTTAATTAAGTCAAATATTTATAGTAGATAGCCTTTGATTGTGGCTTAAATGAGGCTTGATTCTGTAGCAACTAATAACTGATGAAGAGATTGGTACATAGATTGAAGGAAGTGTTACTGTAACAACATCATAAAATCATAAATATAGAACCTAGGCTTTGAGGTTGGCCATAGGTGGAAACCAGAAGAATATTAAAGGAATGGCTTCTGAAGAGCATAATAACTTGAAAAACAATTCACAAGAACACTGCTTATTGTCTTGAAAAATGGAAAAATTGTGTATTTAAATTGTGGATCTCTTTCTCTCTCTCTCTGTTTCTCCCCACCCCCCCGTCCCCCACTCCCTCTCTCCCTCTCTCATCTCTCATTCTCTCTTTCCCCCTCTTTCTTTTTTGATACTGGGGATGAACTCAGGGGTGCTCTTCTTCCTCTGAGCTAACCCCAGCCATTTTTACTTTTTAGAGTCTCACTAAGTTGATCATGGTCTTGCTAAGTTGCTGAGGCTCCCATTTCAGCCTTCCAAGAACTAGGATTGCAGGCATGTGCCATCACACCATCTTAAACTGTGGATGTCAATAACAAGGATTCCAAGCAGAATGTGGAAGTATTGATTGGTTTTACTTACCATCTATGATAAAGTGTTGCAAAAGAATAATGACCTTAATCATAAAATATTCAAATTTAAAGCATTATTTAGATGAAAAAAATTCAACCTAGAACTTGCTGGATTGGAAAACAAAACTTGTGTTTATGCTCAGCCTCTCCAGATGGCAAATAGTTTTAAACACAAGTGGTGGCTTCAGGGCAATGTTTAAATCCAGATTGTTGCCAATAAAAATGCCTTCTCAGGTCAAAGAGCATAGCAAGGGCTTAAGACACCTTGTTAAGATCTTTGAAAGATTCCTGGCAGTGCTAGTAGACCCTCTGAGTCCAACAAAAAGAACTTAGAATTTGTGAGAATATTTTCTCACAACATCTGCATTACCCCTCAAAGAATAGATAGATTTATTATGAAGAAATTTGCATGGTATCTTTTGTTGAAGGAGTGGACTATAATTTGTTAAAAAAAAAAAAAAAACCTCAAAGAATTTAAAGAAGTTGTCTAATAAACTAAAAGGTCTATAAAGTGATCAGGACAAATACAAAAGACAGCTCCAACTTCCAGTTCCTGATAGCTGAATGAGAAAGCTCTTCAATTACCAACATGAGACTTCACAATAATAAGGGAAAATGGCTACAAAGCCAGGATTGCATAGGGTGGATCTTGGTGCCTCAGAGAGGCACTTTCAGGAAGCTAACTAGACCTTAGTCAAGGAGATCTGCCAGTAAACACCCAGCTATGCACCACTGCCTCTTATTTCTTCCCATTTTTATTGGGAGTGCCCATGCTATCAATCCGCTCTTGCTCTGAGCAATGTGAGAGGTTGTCACACATTGGTCTTCAAATGTGGGTCTTCACTTGGAGAAGAGCCACATCTGAGGAACCTCATTTACATTAAAAATTTGATGTATTTAACAGGTTCCTGGACTTTAATATGGTTATATAATGGGATGAAACTTTTAAATGAAAAAGTATATTTTCATGAGGGCATAAATTGTGGCTACAGGATGAAATATAGTGGATGGTCTACACAATGCTATGGAGTGTCCCTGAAATGCTTATCGGTTAAAGCATTGGTCTTCAGCCCATTGTACTCTAGGGAGGTAGTGGAATCTTTAAGTGGTGGTGCCTAGTGAGGGGAAGTTAAGGCATTTGGGCTATGCTCTTAAGGGGGATTGTGGGACTCCAGTTTTTTATTCTCCTTTTCTTCCTGATTTCTATGGGGTAAGAAGCTTGCTCTACCATGTACCCCCTTGACAAGATGTTCAGCCTCTCCACAGGCTTGAAAGCAACAGGAAATTGACCCCAGCATCATTCTACTTCTGTGTTATACATCTCTTTTTATTTGTTTTGAGACAAGATTTATTTAGGTTTCTGGGAGTTCTGCTACATTGCTGAGGGTGTCCTTGAACCTGCAATCCTCCTGCCTCAGCCTCCCAAGTACAGAGATTACAGATGTGCCACCACTCCCAGCAGTACTTCACACATGTAGAGTTAGAGTCTATTCCTCCACAACTTGAATATGAGCTACCATGTAAATGTTTCTGATCTTTAAAAATCTATAGTGGTGCAGACTTGTAATCCTAATACTTGGGAGATTTAAGCTAGCCTCAGCAACTTAGGTAGGCCATGTTTTCAAATTAAAAATAAATAAATAAGCCAGGTGTGGTGGTGCACGCTTGTAATCCCAGCATTCGGGAGGCTGAGACCTCAGGATCCAGGTTCCTGGCCAACCTCAGCTACCTAGTGAGGCACTCTGTAACTTAGTGAGACCCTGTTTCAAAATAAAGAATAAAAAATAGGGCTGGGGGTATAGCTCGAAGGTAGAATGCCCCTGAGTTCAATCCCCAGTACCGCAAAATAAATAAATAAATAAATAAATAAATAAATAAATAAATAATAAAAATAAATAAATAAAACAGGGTGGAGGATGTAGCTTGGGGGTAGAATGTCCTTGGGTTCAATCCCAAGCAACAACACACACACACACACACACACACACACACACACACACACACACATAAATCCATGATAGTGATGATGTACCGTATAAGAGGGATACAAGATTGAGATCAGATAGTAAGAAGATCTTAGTAACAAGCAACATAAGTTCAGAGGGTCTGAAAGAGTTTACAGTATGCAAAGGAATGAGGTTTGGGTAGCTTACAGAGCATAGATATGCACTGACAAATTGAAGATTAAACATTGCTAATAGTCTGCAGAACTAAGCTTATATGACAGCTTTAAGTCCTGGCCTTGGACTTGCCTGAAAAATACACTACAACTACAAAATTGCAGACCAAAGACTAGTAAGAACTTATCCTCATTTTATTCTTCTGAAACACCAGACTATCCTAGGTTTCCATCTTTCAAGGTCAAACTGTATTAATGTGCACATGCCCAATCATCTACTAAGGTCAAAGAGGCCCATACACATTTTAGAAGGTTAGTGTTTGTGACCCTGCCATTTAAAAAACTCTGCTTTATAAAACACATGTCACCTGTGTGGACAAAGTTGCAATTAGCTTTTTGAATCTGCCAAGGTCAAAAGTCCCTGCCTGCTAAAAACCCTAAAGCTATTTGCCAAGCTGTCACCAGTTAAAAAACAACCTTTTCCTTCTCCATTCCCCAACAACTACAAAAAATCATAGTTCAATTATCCCACTATAACCTACCAAGAAAAAAGAAACAGAGGCCTTATTTTGCTAAAGCCTACTGCCTAAACAACATCTTGGATATAATAGTTATATTATTGCTAATTAAATTCACTATATGTTTTCAAGTGCAATTCACTAAAACAGAGCTTAAATGAACAGCTGCTAGCTGGCAGTAGTGGCGCACGCTTGTAATCCCAGCATTTGGGAGACTGAGACCCGAAGATCTGGGTTCACCGCTAGCCTCAGCTACTTAGTGAGGCCCTCCACAACTTACTAAGACCCTGTTTCAAAATAAAGAATAAAAAATAGGGCTAGGGGTATAGCTCAGAGGTAGAATGCCCCTGGGTTCAACACCCAGTACTGCAAAGGAAAAAAAAAAGAACAGTTGCTAAAATCATTCTTCTGAATTAAGCAAGGTGGCATCCGGGTGGAGGGGGGTGAAATAAAATGCAGCACTGAAACATTTCATCCACAGTTTAAGATGCTTGAAACCCCAGTACTTGGGATGCTCAGACAGGAGGATCAAGTGTTCGAGGCCACCCTCAGCTATTTAGTGAGGCCCTCTGCAACTTAGTGAGATCCTGTTTCAAAATAAAGAATAAAAAAATAGGTCAGAGATAGAATGCCCCTGGGTTCAATCCCCAGTACCACCACCACCACCAAAAAAAAAAAAAAAGACAAATACAAATCAAATCATGTTTTATATTTGTGCAACCAGATCTCAATGAAATATAGGAAGGAACTAACAACACCTGCTCAATTTTTCTGACAAACACTTCCAGCCATTTAGCCATACCATTTCCTGAAGAAGATGAGAGCCAGGGGCAGAAAAAGTTTCAAAAGTCTTCTAGAACAAATACAGATTTGTTAAACATGAAACAAAAATCAATCTACAGTGGAGATGCAAGAATTATTTTGGAATTATGTGAGAATGTGGGTTAAAGTATGTGAGTAAGCATGTGGAAAAATGAGAAAACTTTGTGCAGTGGTTAGATAAGAACACAGAACACTATGGTGGATAATGTCTGGGACAACGTTAGATAGAATGGCTAGTGGTGGCCTCTTTGAAGAGGTGACATCTGAGCTGAGCGCTAATGGATAATGAGAACCATCTCTGTAAAGACCTGGCCAAAGAGTCATTCCATGGAGAAGAACAAGGGAAAATTGTCTAAGAATTGAATGAGCTTTTCATGTTGAAAGGACAGGATGACTCCTGCAGCAAAAGATTACTGAAAGAGTGGTAATAGTACAAAAGGAAGTGGGAAGATGAATAGGACTAAACCAGGAAGGGTTGCTTAACCTAGGCTAAGCTTGATTTTTTTATGGCAATATTAGGCAAGAAGGAAGTTTTGGGCCCAGCTTTCATGTAATGGGTTTATGTTTTTGAAGACCACTCTGGATTTTGTAATGGGCTTAAGGAGAAAGTAAACTATTGCAAAAGTCCACAAAAGGAACTATTGCTTGCAGAAGTCCACAAAAGACATAGTGTTGACTGGAGGATATTTAGGTAGTGACAGAATAATTTGATTGTGGATTGAATGTCAGAGATGAGGAAGAGGAAGAAATAGAGGATAATGCTTTTTCTGGGCTATAACAACAGTGGATGATGCCATGTACTAAAGAGGGAATAAGGAGAATAAAACATACTTGAGTGGAAAAATTGAGATAATTTTTTGTAGTGTATGAAGTTTGAGAAACTTGATAAATATACAAGAGCACACCTAGTTAAGTAAGTTTGAGAGTTGTGTATTGGAAATCAAGGAAATAAAAATACTAGGATTTTATTCAGCAGTCTAGAGAGAGAATGTGGAGAAGAGAGGATATCCCAAAACTAAGCCTTCAGGCATTCCACTGTACAAGAGAAGAGGAGCCAGCAGGAGTCTAGATTTCATTTAATAGAAAGAGGAAATAGGGAGAAGTGAATATTGATAGTGAATAAATTGTTTCAGAATAGAAGGACAAATTGACCCTCTATGGGGAAGGCTTCGAAAAGTGAGGAAAGGTGATATATGAGTGAATGCTGTCTTTTCCTTTTGTTTATCCTCACTCTTCATATTAAAATTTCAGAACCCACCTTCAAAAATTCTCATTGAAAATTTCTGCAGCAGGGCCCCAGACCACAGATTATTCTTAGGCAAGTGTTGTGACCTGAATTTTTAGAGTCAGTGTCACAGACTTACTATAGAATTAATCATCCCCTGTAACTGACCAGATTTTTGTTTTGTGCATTAATGGATAAAAAGAAATCCTTTCAGGAAACTGAATTATATTTTAAAAATTGTTCCTTGTGTACATTCTCCTTAGGATGATGACAGCATAATTATCAAAATATGGAAAGAGAATGATATAATTAATAAGATTACAAGAGTGGGTAAAGAGACTGGCTTACTCTAGCCCTAGCAATAAACTGTGAGAAATGTATATACCACAATAAAACAAGCCAATTAAAACCAGGCAGCTTTTTACTGTCAACATGAGCTGGCAATTTCATACTATGTCAGTGATAAAATGCTCCCCTAAGCAATTGCCATGGTTATTGTGAGGTTCTAAATATATATTTATATTCATTTATGTATATGTAACTTTCAACTTAGTATATTTTTATATTTATCCTTTATTAAACATATTTTATAAGAAAATTAGATAGAAAACTGACAGTTTTGCAATTTACTTTCATCACACATGGACACAACATTTGTTTTGAAACTACTTTCATCAATATTTGGAGTTGTTCAAGTCAACTTAGGGAGTAAAGCATGTCTCTGACTCTCATGGTGATACAAAATTTACATATTAAGCTGTGAATTCACAATAAACAGGAATAGAAAATAATTCTAAAGGCAAAGAAAAAGAACACAAGTAAATTATATTGTGTCATTATAGGTGACCACACGGAGTTTTGTGTTTAATCTTTTTTGACATGTTATAAAAATGTCTGGTGGAGACATTTGAAATCTGCTATAATTCATCTTGAATAGAAAGAATCAGAATTCTTTGATGACAGAATTGCCATTTCTTAAATTCATTGTAAATTTAGATATTTATGAATTTATTTCAAATGTAATATGAAGGTATTATTATCAATTTTTCTATCATATATGGAGAGGAAGGAGAGTGGAGCAGAGTGGGATGTAGAAGGAAATACACCAAAAATTCTGTGTATATTTGTATCACATTGAAACTCACTATGATGTATATTTTCAATAAGCCAAATCTAGAAAAAAAATGATTTTCCCCACTATTTGCATATCTGATTTTTCATTTGAGATTTTTTGAAATAAAAATTAATAAAGTCCATTATATTAGTTATGAACACAGCTAGATCATCAAATCTGAGTAAACTATCTATTGAACATGATTTCATGAACACCAACTTTGATGAAGTCATTGAAATATTTCCAGAAGTTATATATTAAAAAAGCAGAAACTAGCTGGGTGTGCTGGCGCACAATTGTAATCCCAGCATTTGGGAGGCTGAGACCGGAGGATCAGGGTTCACCGCCAGCCTCAGCTACCTAGTGAGACATTCCTCAACTTAGTGAGACCCTGTTTCAAAATAAAGAATAAAAAATAGGGGTGGGGATGTAGCTCGGAGGTAGAATACCCCTGAGTTCAATCCCCAGTACTGCAAAAAAACCATAGTCCTTATTAATTAGCATGAAAAATCAATATGCAGGTATAAGTTTAATTTCCCAGTTTTATTTTTTATTTTTTTTAATTTTTAATTTTTATTTTTTTCTAATATTTTAAACTTATCTAATTTTTTAATTTTTATTTTTATTCATATATTGTAAGTATATATCTTTATTAGGTACAAATTGATAATGATATATGTGCTCACAATTCTCATTTGACCGCTTCCCCAAATTCCCACCCCGCTCCCTCGCCCTCCCTCCCTCTCAAGTTCAGTTTAGTGAGTAACCTTGATATACATTGGTGTGCGCGCCCACCCCCCGTCCAGCCCCTTCAGTTAAATCAACTTCTTTGCTTTCGAGGCTCTCCTTTTTCATCTGGAGACCCTCTTATGCCCCATCATCTCCCTAGCATCCACATATTAGGAAGAACATATGCTTCTTTAATCTTTGTGACTGGCTAATCTCACTTAACATAATATTTTCCAGTTGCATCCATTTCCCTGCAAATAACATGATTTTGTTCTTCTTTGAGCAAAATTCCATTGTGTAGAAATCCCATAGTTTTGTAATCCATTCATCTGTCGATGGACATCTTGGCTGCTTCCATAGTTTGGCTATTGTGAATTGTGCAGCTATAAACATAGATACACATATGTCGCTCTGATAGTTTGGTTTCCATTCTTTTGGGTAGATACCCAGTAGAGGTATTGCTGGATCATATGGTAGGTCCATGCCCATACATCTGAGGATCCTCCATACTGTTTTCCAAAGTGGTTGCACTAGTTTGCAATCCCACCAACAGTGTATTAGAGTACCCACTTCTCCACATCCTCGCCAGCAGTTATTGTTGTTCGTGTTTTTTATGATTGCCATTCTGATTGGAGTTAGGTGAAATCTCAAGATAGTTTTGATTTGCATCTCTCTGATTGTTAATGATGTGGAACATTTCCTCACACATTTATTGGCCATTTGTATTTCTTCTTTTGTGAAGTGTCTGTTTAGATCCTTTGTCCATTTTCTGATTGGGTTATTTGCTTTCTTAGCTGTGATTTTCTTGAGTTCTTTGTATATCCTAGATATTAGACCTCTATCCAAAGAGTAACTGGCAAAAATCTTCTCCCACTCTGTAGGCTTTCTATTTAGGTTCTTGATAGTTTCCTTTGCTGCACAAAAGCTCTTCAGTTTAATGCAATCCCATGTATTGATCTTCCTGAGGGTTGCTTGTGCTTTTGAGGTCTTGTTGAGAAAGTTTTTACCTGTGCCTATGTGTTCAAGTGTTGGTCCTATGCCCTCTTCAAGTAGGTGCCTAACTTCCAGGTCTTTGATCCACCTTGAGTTGACTCTTGTGCAGGGTGAGAAAGTGGAGTTTATTTCCATTTTCCTGTATATGGTTAACCAGTTTTGCCAACACCATTTGTTAAAGAGGCTATCCTTTTTCCAGAGTATATTTTTGGCTCCTTTGTCAAAAATCAGTTGACTGTAAGTCTGTGAGTCTGTTTCTGAGTCTCTATTCTGCTCCATTGGTCTATGTGTCTGTTTTTGTGCCAATACCATGCTGTTTTTATTACTGTGGCTTTGTAGTAGAGTTTGAAGTCAGGTATTGTGATACCTCCTGCATGGTTCTTATTGCTAAGAACTACTTTGGCTATCCTGGGCTTTCTGTTTTTCCAGATGAATTTAAGGACTGATTTTTCTATGTCTGTGAGGAGCGCCCTTGGTAATTTGATGGGTATTGCATTGAATTTGTAGATCAGTTTTGGGAGGATGGCCATTTTGATGATATTTATTTTGCCTATCCAAGAGCATGGTAGATCCTTCCATCTTCTAAGGTCCTCATCGATTTCTTTCTTCAACATTTTGTAGTTTTCCTTATAGAGGTCTTTTACTTCCTTGGTTAGGTTTATCCCTAAGTATTTTATTTTTCGGGGTGCTATTGTGAGTGAAATTGTTTTCTGGATTTCTTTTTCAGTGGATTTATGGTTGGCATACAGGAAAGCTTCTGATTTTTTAAGATTTATTTTGTATCCAGACACTTTGCTGAATTTGTTGATCAGTTCTATAAGTTTTTTGGTTGAGTTTATTGGGTCTTCTATGTATAATATCATGTCGTCTGCAAAAAAGGATACTTTTAGTTTTTCTTTCCCTATCTTTACCCCTTTGATTTCCTTCCTTTGCCTTATTGCTCTGGCTAGAGTCTCAAGTAATATATTAAACAGAAGAGGTGATAATGGACATCCTTGCCTTGTTCCTGTTTTTAGTGGGAACTCTTGCAGTTTCTCTCCATTTAATATGATATTGGCTGTGGGCTTATTGTATATTGCCTTTATGATGTTGAGGTATATTCCTTCTATTCCGATTCTCTGAAATGCTCTTAACATGAATGGATGTTGGATCTTATCAAATGCTTTTTCAGCATCAATTGAGATGATCATGTGATTTTTGTCTTTGAGTCTGTTTATGTGGTGAATTACATGGATTGTTTTTCATATGTTGAACCAGCCTTGCATCCCTGGGATGAACCCGACTTGGTCATGGTGGATAATTTTCTTGATGTGGTTTTGAATGCACATTGCTAGTATCTTGTTTAGCAGTTTTGCATCTAAGTTCATCAATGATATAGGCCTATAGTTTTCTTTTCTTGAGCTGTCTTTATTTGGTTTTGGTATTAATGTGATGTTGGCTTCATAGAATGTGTTTGGGAGGGTCCCATTTCTTTCTATTTAATTTCCCAGTTTTGAAACATTAATATAATTGAAAAGTATTCTTCATAATTTTCAAATTACTGTCTATAATATTTATTTTGCTTTTGCTGTTTATTTGTTTTCACTTTACTGATTACATATACATTCAATAACAATATATTTTCCTTATCAACTTTTCTTTTTTGTGTGTGTGGTACTGGGGATTGAACTCAGGGGCATTCTACCTCCGAGCTATACCCCCAGCCCTATTTTTTTTTTTTTTTTTTTTTTGAAACCGGGTCTCACTAAGTTGCGGAGTGTCTCAGTAGGTAGCTGAGGCTGGCCCGGAAACCGGATCCTCGGGTCTCAGCCTCCCAAATGCTGGGATTACAAGCGTACGATACTGCGCCTGGCTTTTTTTTTTTATTTTTTATTTTATTACTGTGATAAACAAGAAAGGGATTTTATTACTAATCCAGGTTAGGGTTGAGTCTACCCCGAATTAGGGTTCTGCCTATGTATAGAGGTGTCATGGCCAAGGAACCCAGAACCTGAGTTCGTTGAGCCTTATATAGAGGTATTCAGAGGCAAGGAAACTTTTTGCACACACAGGAACAGTAACACAGAGAAGGCATGGGGTTTGGTGGAGCCCTGTTACCAGAAGGGAGGGGGCTGTCCTGTTTCCGGAAGTGAGGGGATTGTTCAGGAAGGAAGGGGGTTGTCCTGTTTCCAGAAGGGAGGGGGCTGTCAACACCCTACTTTCTTTTCTGGCCATTATTATTCATTTCATGTCATGGTATTACTGAAAATAATTTTGTCATATAGAGAAGTATGGTGTTAAAAAATGATCTGCTCCAGGTGTCAAATATGCAAAGTACACTACTGATAATTCCTTTGAGGTCAAAGAGAAGATTCATATTTTTAATCAAAGACAAAAGTAGTTCATGTGCATGAAAGTAAAATTGTGCCCTCATTTTCATTGTCAGGGACTGTGATATTGAGGACTATTAGTATGAAAAAGAAGTAATTTTTATGGTATTTATATTTCTTCAAATCCACTTGGAAGAAGAATGAATTAATTTTATGTCACTGAAGATCTTTTCAAACTAACTAAATTTATGTAAAAAAAGATACACTTCTTATTAGGTAAGACATTAGTTAAGAAAAATTTTACCTTCCTATTAGGTAAGAAAAACCAAGGAAGGCAAAGAATTTGAACAAATATAGCTACAAGTAAATATTAGTACTGTCTTTCTCTCACTCTTTTTCAAAATGTCAATGTGATTTTCAATGTTCAACTTTAATAATTTCAACCATCCTATATAGTAAACAGGTCAGGACAGATGTTTGGGAAGAAACCTAATTGAGTGAATTGATATGTGAATGGACTTTGCTGGAGTGAAAAATGAAAGAAAGTAACTTGAATAAATTCCAATGATCCCAGCATCTGATTAACTTAACTAAAGAGTTTAGTGACATTGGGAGCTTAAAGTATATATTTGCATAAGGATATAATATGCAAATCTCTCTTTGGGATTCAGAGACCTATGACTACAGTAGATGGGAGTGATTTTGAAAGATAGTTGTAGTCATCTAATCACCTACTCTTTTTGTAGTCATCTTGTCTGAGGAAAGGCACTTCACCTAAAGTCACCTCCTTTCAAAGGAAGTTGCATCAAATACATGCCAACACAGTGTATACAGGTCTCATCCCAACCAGGACAGGACTGAAGGGCTATCTGTTGGGGTATATGCGGACTGGCAAAGAAAACCTAGCCTGACAGCAGGGAACAGGCTTTATTTAGGAATAAAACCAGGAAGGAGTTATCTTACTGGGAATAGAGCCCACAAGCGTCAGAAAGCCTGCCTTCTTACAGGATAAGTAAGGGCTTTATGTGGAGTAAGGAAGTGGGGGGGCAGGTAGGAGTAGTCATGTACGCCGATTGGTGTGCTAGTGGCCAGGTCATCTCTGGGCACGGCAATACTCAGATGGAGTTTTTCTTTCTTTATTTCTTTGCTCTCAGTCCTCCTCTGACATGAACTCATGGACATATTTCACAGCGTCCACACCATCCTAGAGTCAAGGGTTCCCTTGGGATCAGGTGAGGTCTCTGCAGAGCATTTCACAGACCTGTTTCTTCCTATTTTCAGTTGTGTTCTCTTCCTTTCTTTATATGGATTTTAACTCTTCGATGTTAACTTTGATCTCTGGGGTTGTTTAGAGAGGAATGTAGCCTTTGACAGGTGGTTATGGAAACTACCCTGGTAATCAGAGACTAATGGAACTTTGGAGTCATTTCATTTGATATCCAGAAGACATTAAGACTTCCAATAATAATTGTAAATGGAACAGAACTAGCCTTAGACACAAGTATGCAGTTTAATTGTTAAATATTTTATTGGCAGCAGATTATCATGGGCTATCAATATAAGAAGTCACTTTTCTATATGACAGTGCATCACTGGCATGATGCATTAGGGGATTAGGAAAAATGGGGGAACAGATAAGTAAGGCAGTGGAATTAGGTTGCTACTGCTAAGCTCAAATAATTTTTGGAATGAGGTAACTAAAGGCTAAGAGTCATTAAGCAGCAATTTTAAGCTAAGATTGAAACCATAAGTCCTCCTAAGTAGTATAGAAAGTAGTCTTCATTTCCTGCTGAATGGAACATATGAAATTGTGTACAAGAACTAGGACTTCAGTATAAAGGCAGCATAGCCCTCAAAGGATGTCTATTATGCTAAGAATAGTTCCCAAGTGGTGACCTATCTATTTTTCTAAGAAATAAAGGAAAATCTCAAGCTTGATTTACAAATAAGTATTATATATGAAGGCCAACCACATATGTATGGTGATTGCACTACAACCTCAGTCATCAAGAATGACTCTCAATATATAGAAGGAAGAGACAAGTCTACAGAAAAATATTTTGTACCTACTTTTACAGGAATAGGCATACTATCATGTTAGACACAAGAGCCTATAGCAAAGGGTGTCTGGAAGTGGATATAAAATAATGAGATCTATCAGCCCAATTCATATACTATATAATACAGAACTTGCTAGTCCTGCAGAATGATGGAGCAGAAGATTGAAGGCACAGATGCATCATTTACTCACAGGTAATTCTTTGTGAGACTGAGGCAGTATTCTCTGAGAATCAGTATACATGTTAAGTAGAAAACAAAGTTGTATAAGATAAAGAATAACTGGACCCAGCTGGGCGTGGTGGTGCACACTTGTAATCCCAGCATTTGGGAGGCTGAGACTGGAGGATCCGGGTTCGCGGCCAGCCTCAGCTACCTAGTGAGGCACTCCAAAACTTACTGAGACCCGGTTTCAAAATAAAGAATACAAAATAGGGCTGGGAGTATAGCTTGGAGGTAGAATGCCCCTGAGTTCAATCCCCAGTACCCTCCCCCCCCCCAAAAAAAAAAAAAACCTGGACCCATGAACCCATGTGTGGAAACAGTAAATTCTACAGATATGTGTGAATTTCAAGGTCCTGGTTCCTGAAAGTTGGCACAGCAAAAGCTGCATTAATTATAAGCTTTGGGTTCCTCATGGCAAGTAACCAGCAGACAAGAAAAGAAGCCACAAACCTACCTAATCATTAAAAGGAGCCAGTTCTGCCATTAGACAATGAGTTCTCTGTTGGTTGGTCTCTTGAACCATTTTGATACAAAATGAGAAAATGCATCACTGACAGTCTGAAAAGGGCATACTGTCCAAGGAGCTTCAGCTCTGTCAATGATGAAGCCCTGTTTCCTGTCACCATGCAACCCTCTAACACCATCAAATGCTAACCAGGGTCAGAAGCCTAGAATGAAGAGAAGATAAGAAAAAAATAAATATGATCTATGGTCCCTAGACGAGTTGCATCAGCAAAGGTGATTCATCCACTAGCTTTCTCTTACCAGTATCCCCACGAGAAATAAAAGGCCAAGCAGAGCCATTTAGGAGGAGATGCTCCCAGTACTTAGAGAAACAAGTGTGTCCTGGGAAGTCAAGAGGTGAGCTTTGATGTGCCTTGATCCTCTTTTAGAATAAAGACTTGTACTTCCAGCTGCTGGGAGTGTGACAGTAGATAGCACTCAACTGTTAAACTCCCTTCACATCGTCTTGGCAGAACAGAGTCACATTGCTGAAAGGCATTCCCCTATTCAGAGAAGCCCATGATCAATGACTGACCCAGAATAAAAATGTCCTAATCCTTACCTCAATTAGGAATAGCTCTGAAAGGTCATCTGAGAATCAGACCCATTGGGTTTCTTGAAGCAGCTTTTGAGATTGCACTACAGATGACTTCTTTCTTTGCCTGATCCTGCTGTATTCTCTTCTCCCACAGCTATTAACTGTTATTATTTATTTATTTGCTTATTATTTTTGGTATTGGGGATTGAACTCATGGGCATTCTACCTACAAGCTACACTACCAGCCGTTTTTATGTTTTGGTTTGAAACAGGGTCTCATTAGTATGCTTAGAGTCTCACTGTATTTCTGAGGCTGTCATTAAACCTGCAATTCTCCTGTCTCAGCCTCCCAAATGCTGGGATTACAACATATCTGGGTACAGCTATTAATTCTAAGAGCATTTCCCAATATGCCTGCTTGTCTCAGACTGTTTTCTGAGAAAACAAACTATGATAAATATTGAAATTCTTTTCAAAACCTTTTGTAGTCAATGTAAACAAATTCATTTTATTGAGGTAAACAATTTAATAAATTAAATAGTATTATGTTAAAATTTTTACAATCCTTCATTTTCATAATTTTAATATTCCATTATAAAATTATTTTTGCAGAGTATTATTTGTGTCAATTCTAATTAAAACAAGGACTTAAATCATCATCATTTTATAATTATCTTTACTGAAGTTTAAATTAAAAGAAGAAAGGGGCAGTTATTTTTTTTCTCTTTTACCTAACAACTCAATTTTCTGTCTGTTCTACTAATTTTCTGATAATTTAGAATAGTGATTCTTTATAAAAATGGCAAAGTTCTCATAACAATGTAAAGATTTCAATCAAGAACATTTTGGAAGTTAACCTTGCAAGTGCCTATGCAAAGAAAAAAGCAATAAATACATATCCATAAAGAACTGGGGTTTTCAATTTTATAAACATTTGAAATTTAATGAGATTGCATTTCTGTTATCATCATTGTTAAGTGTTTTATTATAACAAAAATTGGTTACCAATATTTGAAATTTACATTGTCAACTTGAAAAGCAAAAGTGGGAGTAAATTAACAGAAGAATGACAAAAGCACAAGCAATCATTTGAGATTGTCTAATTTAATTTGAATAAGCCTTGTACTTGCTTCTGACATGATATGTACTTTGATAATGATATTGGAAAGCATGATTGATTATATAATGTGCTTTGTTTGATCATGATTTGAATCACAATGTTATAGCTTGTGGTGGTAGCTGTCAAAGAACCTTGGGCTGTTGATTTTACTCTGTGATGTATTGAATTGATTTGATTCATTCAGTTGTGCCTTGGATACCTTTGATCATTTTCTGATACTTCTCTTGATAATAATAAAACAGAACTAATTAGAAATCTCCAAATTCCTGTAATTAAAACTTATCAGTTTTTCTCAAACAGTGTGTGACAAAATAGAAAGGGCATCATGGAAAAATACAGAAAATGAATGTGATACGGCCATGATCAGAAGGAAAGAGTCATTTCATAAGTAGAAATGTAAAAAGGGTCATGATGAGGAAAATACAGATGAATACAACTTCTCCTAGCTAAAGGCAATCCAAGGAAGGAAAGATAATTTATCTTGTGATGGTCAGGGAAGCTTAATGGAGACATGCAATTTGACCTACACCATTAAGAAAAGGATTTACATTAATTGAAAACAAATCATGGTGGTTAATGTTGCTGGCAATAGTATATATGAGCTAAAGAGTAGTCATATTTATTTTTACCAAAATAAAAAATACATATTCAAGAAGGTAAGTTTGTGAATGATTTACTAGCAAGGAGAAATATTTTCAAATCTTTCTCAAAAACTTGTTGCTCACAACTACTTTGGTAATTAAGCACATAGCATGCCATAATAAACACCTTTGAATGGGAAAAATGAGGATCACAGTATTCAAAGCTGCCTGGGGTCACTTACATATATAGCTCCATCTGAGTCTAAATCCAAATATGACTCTGAATACTATTCCTCCAATTGGTCAAAATGGTTATTGGTTTGCAGACTTCAATTAAATTTCTATTTAATTGACAGATATTGATCTAAGTTGTTTATGTGTATTAAATCATTTATTTCTTTCAGTAACCTTATGAGGTATCATTCTTCCTCATCATTCCTCTTCCTCATCATTCTTCTGATCAGGAAGTTAAAGTACAGAGAGTAAAAGTTGTGAGTCTAAGGCCTCAAAATTCTTAAGTAACAGGTCAAGGAGACAAATCCAGGGATTTGTACCTGAGCAGTCATGTCCTTCACTACTATGAAACTAGCTCTTCTATGTGTCACAGGAAACACAAGAAGTAAGAAATGATAAGTAGTACAGCTACTGAAAGCCACATTTTTGTAGTGGATTAGAGAAAATGTGTTGTAAGAGGAGAGTTTGTTTGTTTGGTTGGTTGATGATTTTAAGAAAATAAATTGTACATGGTTCATTATTTTCTTTGATATAGAGGCTGGTGAATAACAAACGTGACAGAAAGAAGATTGTGGATATTTGTGTGGAAGGTACCAGGGGATTCTAAAAAAAAAAAAAAACAAAAACAAAACAAAACAGAAAGAGCAAATGCAAAGAGTCTCTGTGGTTTGAAAGAACAGCAGGACATGAGTGTAGCTAGAATGAGAGTCCAGTGTGTTAGATAAGAGAGTGGATGGGATCCAGATCCTGTAAGAACTTATAGACCATTAGCAGAATTTTGTTTTTCATTTTCTGAGTGAAAAAAATAAAAAGGGTGAAAATCGAAGGGTTTTAAAGAAAGGGATGGCAAAAATATGACTTACTTTTAACAGGAATGCTGAATGCTATATTAAAAATAGATGTTAAGGGTAAGAGCAGCAGTGGTAAGACAAGTTAAGAGGATATTCAATTGTCCAAACAAGAGAAGATTGTAACCTAGATTAAGAGAATAGCAATAGATGAGATGAGCTACATCTAGATATTTAGTGAAGCATGATGAAAAGAATAAAAAAAAATGGCTCCAAGTTCTTTTGGCTTGAAAATTTTTGAAGAAAAAATTGTCATTAACTGAACTGAGAAAGGCTGAAGTAAAGAACACTGGGATGGAAATCAAAAACTAGCTTTATTTGTGATTTAAATAAAATGTCTGTAATACATGGATATAGGGCTCTCCTCAAATTTAGAATCTCTAACATAACAGTATCAATATTATTTTTGTTGGCCTATTGAGAGTATTCAATCATGTAGACAAGGATAGAAAACCTCAGTGCTTAGAGGTTGGAGAACAGGCATTGAATTATAATGGAACCGAAATTGTATTGTGTTTTAAAAGTCAAATGAAGAAAAAGTGTTTCAAAGATGAGAAAGAGATTTATCAAATACAATCTGAAAATTGGCCATTAGATTTAGGATGGTGACTATGATTATTGGTGATTATAATAAGAACTGTTTCAGAGGAGTAATAGATTTCAAACCTGAGAGAAAATGATTCAAGACAGAATGAAAGGGAAACATTGGATATAGTTAATAATAACAATGGGTAGAGGGGGGAAGAAATATAAAATTAGTTCAAGAGGAAGTAAAATCTGTTTAGTATTTGCTAGATTTTTAATTAGTTTTATTTTCTAGATGTCATATAGCTTCTTGCCCAGATTTTATTAAGCCTGTGACTAAAAAAAATCCAAGGGATAAATCTAGTAGGATTTCTATAGGGAGAAAAGGCAGAAAATGTGAAGTTAGAATTCTTTGTTTCTACTAACAAATTCTCTCTCTTTCTTGCAAATGTGTTATGTTAGATGTGTTATGTGAGTATCTGGTGCCAGGGAGTTTTGATAATACGGGATGTTGCATCTTGTACAGAAAATAATCATACTGTACTAGGAATATTCTGTATTAGAACCGAAGCTTTGTAATCAGAGATGGTTTATACTTAGAAATAAAAGTAATCTCAATGGACGGCCACAGACAATTGGGAAAAATCAACACCAAAAACTGCATGTAAAACTCAGAAGTTAAGTGTCTAAGGAAAATGATACCATTATATAACAACTATTCTCATTTCGTTTTGGGGGTTCTCTTGGTTTGTCTTTCTCTTTTTGCTGGAGGGAAGAGCTATGACTGTATTATTCATCTTGGTGCTCTCTGAAATTGTAAATAAGCCACAAACCAAGTGAGTTTTAAATAAACATTTTTGATGGAACATAACCCTCCCTCACACACATACATAATACATACATCTAATGAACACTGTGTCACTGTTATATAAATTTCATAAAAGCTATGTATACATGAATAAGCTGAGCATCAAAACTGTGAAGAAAGAGCCATTACAGAAATTCCTGTTGAAATGAGGAAATTTAACTTTTCCTTTCATTGTCTTGTATTGTCTAGTTAATTTTATTTCAACACCAGCAACATTGCCACACATAATCTCAACACAGGATTCAGAAATGCCTTTTACATTGAAATGTTCTTTCCCCAAACATTTCTCTTCAATTCCAAGGCTTAGAGATGGAGTTCCAAATATTCTCATACTAAATTTGAAGGTTTAGAACAACAAAATTTTAGAATCAAGTGATGTGGTCTATGCAAAAATGCTAAGAAAGTAAGGTAGGCAGAATGATGCCCTCCACCAAAATGCCTCATGTTCTAATCCCCAGAACCTTTGCTAGGTTAATGGCAAAAGAAGACGAGGTTGCAGGAGGAATTAAGGTTGATAATCACCTGATCTTAAAATAAGCACATTATTCTGTGTTATCTAGGTAGACCCAATGTGAAAGTCCTAAAAATATGGAAGAAGGAGTCAGAAGAGAAGGTCAGAATGATAGATAGTATTTCAGAAGTTGACCTGCCATTGCTTATATTGAAGAAGGAGAAAGAAGATACAGTGAAGGAATGTGTACAGCCTTAGTAGATTCTCCCATACAACCTCCAGAAAGTAGTATACCCCTGCTCACACCTTGACTTCTTGACTTTAGTAACATCTGCTTTGGACTTCTGAACTACAAAGCTGTAAGAGAGTATATTTATATCATTTTAAATTATCAATTCATAGTAATTTGGGTCAGCAAATAGAAAACTAACCCAAAAAAGGATAAGTGTACTAAAAATATGTTGAATACACATTATGCTTCAATATGGTGGACAAAAAAATGTTTTTAAACAATGAGGGAGCTGTGATGCATGTACTACATTGGTATGTTTTAGAGTCAGTCCATTGTTACCTGAGTTTAAGATGTGTAGATATTAGAGGCTAATTAAGTAGTATGTGCAATTCAATAAGTGCAAGTAATAGTCAATAATAGAATAAGATGGTAAAATAGATGAAAAAAGACTTGAAATGTGTCCCGTACTCACTGTTAGGTGGAAGAAAAGGACCAGAAGAACAGACTAAGAAAGATTTTGAAATACAAGAAACAGTTGTTTGAAGTGTCACAGAATCTAAGGGGAAAAATTGTTTGATAAACAGGATGCGGGTAACTGTGTGGAGTATTTCTGAATGAAATGAGCCCTGACTAGTGGTAAGTCATTGTTGAACTTTAACAGAGAAGGTTTCAGCCAACTAGTGAACGTAGCAGTAGTGGATGGTGAAGAATGGGGGGGCACAGAGTAAGGGCTGTGAATATAAAAGATAGGTGACAAGACAGCATTGAAGTAGAAACATTTAAATTATGTATATGAGTTCTTAAAAACTGTTTTATGTAAGCTCTCATAAAATAGCTTAGAGCCAGAAGTCTTATTCTCAAGAATTTCCACCTGAAATTATTTTGTATAATTTGTAAGTAGTATAGAAAATGAGTGCAATAATAGACTATTTGCAAAAATTAATGTACTAGCAAAAGGAAGGTACTTAAATGTCACTAAATTGACTAACCAAGGGAATTTTCAGGATGAATAAACTTTCCACAAGGTCTCTGCTATAAGCCTGCTACTTATGGTCTTGTAATATATTCAATTTATGAATCATACATCAAAGATAAAAAGCTTCTTAGAAATACAGGAGAAAGATTTTTCTTGGAGAACCATATCTTGAATGAATAGTCTGTGGAACTTGACAAAACAGTTCTACAGTCTGTCCCATTGATGTGCATACAAGGGCCAAGTGTGTACAGATGTCTAATATGGCACAGATGGTCAGGCGAGGCATTTGGATGTGGATTTCTTGTAAACATAAGAGAAATCAGTACCCAAAACAAACTTTTGAAGGCAGTATCCTTCCAGTTGGGGAAATGTACCGAGCTGGCTCACTGTCACAGCACTAACTGCCATCAGCACCCCGTGGGCCTGCTGGTTGGCATCTGGAGAGAGGTGCATTCCCTGTGCACACAACAGAGCTGCAGCCAGGAACAGCTGTCAAAAGCTGCGGCAGCAGCTCCCTGACAATGTTGCATGACCTACTTAAGGATCTGGACAATATTATTCTCTTACACTTTGTAAAAGTTGGTGTATTTCTTGTATGTGATGTCAGTTATGGAAGTTTTACTTCTACAGCATTCAGCATCACTGATGGGATGGAGTGGAAGAAAGAGAGAAGAAGAAAGAGAGAGAAATTCACAGTGAAGCATACACATGGTTTTCTCTTTTGTTCAGCTACAAAGAGAAAACAAAAACCTTTGCAAGATACAGCAATATAAAATTTTCCAAACTTTAACATCATGTTCGGGTGTTTTTGTGTGCATATGTGTACTTCTGCCTCTATAAGTTCTTCTATACTAAAGGAAATATATACATTTTTAGCACTCTAATTATCTTACATAATTCAATTTAAAGAAGCAAATTATATATAAAGGAGTTTTTCTGGCTATTTTTTCAAGATATTTGTCATAAATAAAATAACTTTATTATGAAAATTGCAATATACCTGTTAATTAGAATTTTAATTTTTTTCTTCTTGTGGCTCTTATAGCACTCTCACTAATAGTTTTTATCAGTTTATTAGAAAACATTTTGGATATCAAGAAACATCATAATACTAGTAAAAATAAGTACAATAACAATATTCTTAGCTTTTAGTGGCCTTCAAAACATCAAATAGACACTAAAAGTATGGATTTTCAGAAATGTGACCTGAGGAGAGAGAGAAAGAAAATTATAGATGAGAATTTTTTTTAATTGGTGCATTGTATTCATACATTGTTGTGAGGTAAAAAATGATAGAGACATATGCACACAGGTCTTATTTAATCCTTCCCTGATTTCCACCCCATTCCCTCCCCTCTCCCCCACTCATGGTTGGTTTAGTGATTGACTTTGATATGCTTGTGAATGTGCATTAGGGTGTTTCCCCCTCCCCTCTCCAATCACCTTCAGATAGGTCACCTTCTTTGCTCATCTAGGGCTTTCCTTCTTCATCTAGAGTATCTCCTATGACCCACTTTCCCCCTATATTCCACAAATTAGGGAAAGTATTTGGTTTTTAACATTTTGTGCCTGACTAATCTCACTTAACATAATGTTTTGCAGGTCCCTCCAGATCCTTGCAAATGACATGATTTTTTTATTCTTTATGACTGAGTAAAATTCCATTGTGTACCTATCCCATAGTTTGTAATCTCTTCATCTATTTATGTACATCTTGGTTGGTTCCATAATATGGCAATTGTGGATTGTGCAGCTATAAATATAGATACACAAGCATTAGTCTGATAGTTTGGTTTCCATTCTTTTGGGTAGATATCCAGAAGTGGTATTGCTGGATCATGCGGTAGGTTCCCATTTGTCTGAGGATCCTCCATACTGTTTTCCAAAGTGGTTGCACTAATCTACATCCCATCAATAATGTTTTTGAGTTCCCACTTCTCCATACCCTCTCCAGCATTTGTTGTTGTTTGTGTTTTTGATGATTGCCATTCTAATTGGGGTTAGGTGAAATCTCAGGGTAGTTTTGATTTGCATCTCTCTGATTGCTAATCATATTGAACATTTCCTCATACATTTATTATCCATTTGCATTTCTCCTTTTGTGAACTATTTAGATCACTTGTCCATTTTTATTGGGTTATTTTTTTTCTTAGTGGTAAGTTTCTTGAGTTTCCTGTATATTCTGGATATTAGTTCTCTATCAAAGGAGTAGTTAGTAAAATTTTTCTCCCATTCTATTGGCTCTCTGTTGAGGTTCTTGATAGCTTACTTTGCTGCAAGAGGTTCTTCAATTTAATGCAATCCTACATATTGATCTTCCCTTGAGTTGCTTGTGCCTTTGGGATCTTGTTGGGAATGTTTTTACCTGTGCCTATGTTTTGAAGTATTGGACCTATGCCCTCTGCAAATAGCTTCAAAGTTTCTGGTCTGACTTCCAGATCTTTGATTCATCTTGAATTGACTCTCATGCAGGGGGAAAAGGTGGGGTTACTTCCATTTTTCTGCATATAGTTAACCAGTTTTGCCAACGCCATTTATTGAAGAGGCTATCTTTATTCCAGTGCATGTTTTTGGTTCCTTTGTCAAAAATCAATTGGCTGTAAGTGTGTGGATATGTTTTTGAGTCTTCTATTCTGCTCCATTCATCTATATGTCTGCTTCTGTGCCAAGATCAAGCTGTTTTATTACTATGGCTTTGTAGTACAATTTGAAGTTAGGTATTGTGATGCCTCCTGCGTGGTTCTTGTTACTGAGAACTACTTTGGCTGTTCTGGGCTTTTTGTTGTTCCAAATGAATTTAATGACTCATTTTTCTATGTCTGTAAAGAATGACTTTGGTAATTAAATAGGTATTGCATTGAATCTGTAGATCACTTTGGGAAGAATGACCATTTTGATATTTATTCTGCCTATCAAAGAGCATGGAAAATCTTTCCATTTCCTAATGTCTTCTTTGATTTCTTTCTTCAGTGTTTTATAATTTTACTTGTAGAAGTCTTTTACCTCTTTGGTTAGGTTTATTTCTAGGTATTTTATTTTTTGAGGCAATATCGTGAGCAGAAATGTTTTCTGTATTTCTTTTTCAGCAGATTTATGGTGGCATACAGTAAAGCGTCTAATTTTTTAAGATTGATTTTGTATCCAGACACTGCTGAATTTGTTCATCAGTTCTATAACCCTTTGATTGAGTGCATTGGGTTTTCTAAGTATAGCATCATGTCATCAGCAAAAAGAGACAGTTTCAGTTTTTCCCTTCCTACCTGTACTCTGATTTCCTTCTCTTGACTTATTGCTCTAAATAGAGTCCCAAGTACTACATTGAACATAAGTTGTGATAATGGGCATTCTTGTTCCTGTTTTTAGTGGGAACTCTTGTAGTTTTTCTTCATTTAATATGATGTTGGCTATGGGTATACTGTATATCATGTTTATGATATTGAGGTATGTTCCTTCTATTCTAATTCTCTGCAGTGCTTTTAGCATGAATGTGTGTTGGATTTTTCAAATGCTTTTTCAGCATCTATTGAAATAATCATGCAATTTTTGTCTTTGGTTATGTTTATGTGGTGAATTACATGGATTTCTTTTCATATATTGAACCAGCCATGCAAGCCTGGGATGAACCCAACTTGATCATGGTGCATAATTTTGTTTAGCAGTTTTGTTTCTAAGTTCATCAATGATATAGGCCTGTGGTTTTCTTTTCTTGAATTCTTTATTTGGCTTTGGTATTAATTTGATGTTGGCTTCATAGAATGTATTTGGAAGAGTCCCATTTCTTTCTAATTCATGGAATAGATTGGGGAATGTTGGGATTAGCTTTTCTATAAAGGTTTTATAAAATTATCTTGGAAAACCATCTGGACCTGGGCTTTTGTTTGGTTGTAGACTCTTAATTGATGTTTCAATCTCTTTGATTGCTATTTGTTGGTTTAAGTTTTCTATATCTTCTTGAGTCAGTTGGGAAGTTGGTATGTGTCAAGAAATCTGTCAATTTCATCTTGATTTTCTGTTTTGTTGGAGTATATTTTTTCAAAGTAGTTTTTTATAATCTTTTGGATTTCCACAGTATCAGTGATGATATCACTCATTTCATCTCTTAATTTGGTAATTTGTGTTTATTCTCTCTTTCTTTTGGTTAAGTCGGTTAGTGCTTTATCTATCTTGTGTATTTTTTCAGGAAAACAGCTTTTGATTTTGTTGATTTTCTGTATTGTTTTTATTATTCTCTACTCCATTTATTTCTCCTCTGATTTTAATAATTTCCTGTCTTCTACGGTTGGTGATTAGATTGTTCCTGGTTTTCAAGGGTTTTGAGATGTGTCTTTAGGTTGTTTATTTGGTAATTTTCTGCTCTTTTTATGTGGGCACTCAGTGCTATGAATTTTTCTCTTCAAGATGTCCCAGAGGTTTTGATATGTTGTGTCTCTATTTTTGTTTCTAAGAATTTGTTAATTTCTCCCCTTACTTCTTCTATGACCCATATCTTGTTCAGCAGTGTGGTGTTTAGTCTCCATGTGTTTATGTGTTTAGTCTGGGTTTTCTTATAGTTGATTTCTAGTTTCATCCCATTGTGGTCTGAAAAGACACAGGGAATTATGTCACATTTTTGAATTTGCTAGTGCTTGCTTTGTGGCCCAGAATGTGGTCTATTTTGGAGGAGGCTCCATGAGCAGTGAGAAAAAAAGTGAATTTGGCTGTAGTTGGGGAGAATATTCTGTATTTGTCTAATATGTCCATTTTGTTTATGGTGTTCATTAGTTCTGAGGCATCTTTACTGATCTTTTGTGTAAAAGAGCGATTTAGAGATGTTAGAGGAGTGTTGAAGTCTCCTAGTATTGTATTGGGATCTATGTTTGACTTAATATCACGAAGAGTTTGTTTAATGAAAGTAGTTGCACCTATATTTGGGTCATATATGTTGATGATGATTATTTCTTCTTGCTGAATTGTTCATTTTACCAGTAAAAAATGTCCTGATTTGTCTCTTCTGATGAGCTTAGGCTTGAGGTCTAATTTATCTGATATCATAGTTGCTACTCCTGCTTGTCTTCAAGTTCCATTGGCATAGATTACCTTGCTCACGTCCTTCACCTTTAGTATGTGAGTATCTTTACTTGTAAGGTATGTTTCTTGCAGGCAGCACATAGATGGTTTCAGTTTTTAATCCATTTTGCCAACATATGTCTTTTTATTGGGGAGTTGAGGACATTTATATTCAATATGATTATTGACAGATGATTTTTTAATTTTTATTTTTTATTTTTTGCGGTACTGGGTATTGAACCTAGGGCATTCTACCTCCAAGCTAGATACCCAGCATATTCTTTATTCTTTATTTTCTTGAAACAGGGCCTCACTAAGTAGCTGAAGCTGTCCATGAACCCAGATCCTCTGGTCTCAGCCTCCAAGTACTAGGATTACAGAGAGATGATTTTTAATTCCTAACATTTTAAGTTTTAACTTATGTTTTAGGAAGTGTTTAATATTCTTTGCTTAGTTGTTGGCCCAGTTCTCGTCAATGTCTGATACATGCTGTCAATTTTTTTTTTAATTTATATACTATGTATTCAGTCTTGGAATGGTCATCCTCTAAGAATGAGATTCTATTTTCCATGTGGTCTAATTATTATTTCTCTGATTCTGATATATTTGTTAGTTCTTCTTTGTAGTTAATCTCTTTGAGTATTTTTTCTAGTGCTGGTTAGGAAGACATAAATTCTTTAAGCTTCTGTTTGTCATGGAAGGTTTTTATTTCTCTGTCAATTTTGAGAGATACTTTTGCTGGGTAGAAAAAATCTTGGCTGCAAGTTGTTGTCTTTCAGAATTTGGAATATGTTGCTCAATATCCTTCTGGCTTTCATGACTTGGTTTGGAAGGTCTGGGGTGGTTCTAGTTGGTTTGCCTCTGAATATCACTTGGTCTTTTACTTTTGTCACTTTTAAGATTCTTTCCTTGGTCTCCACATTAGTCAGTTTGATTATTATATGGCATGGTGGACCTTTTCTTTGATTTGCCTAAATGGGGTTCTATATGTTTCCTGAACCTGTATATCAACCTCTTTTTCTAGGTTTGGAAAATTTTCTGCTATTACTTTTTTGAAAAGTTGGTTGATTTCTTTGGTTCCAACTTCTATTCCCTCTTCTATGCATATTATTCTTAGGTTAGCTTTTTTAAAATGGCCCAGATCTCGTCAATGTCTGATACATGCTGTCAATTTTTTTTTAATTCATATACTATGTATTCAGTTTTGGAATGGTCATCCTCTAAGAGTGAGATTCTATTTTCCGTGTAGTTTAATCTACTGTTTATAAATTGTGTTGATGCCTTCACTTCAATTCTTGCATCCTTTACATCCTTCATTTCCTTCAAATCTTCATTTTGATTCCTCTTCAGTGTGTCAGGTTCTTTATTTATTTGTTCCCTCATTTCTTCCAGGCTCTTTTTGAGTTCTTTCAGAAATCCTGTATCCTTTGTTCTTCTGGCAATCTCTGTAATTCCATGTTGATGTCTTTTTGTTATTGTGGGATTGTGGGAGCTCATTGTTTCTTTGCTATTCTTCCTTCCATGATTTCTGGTTTCTTAAGTTTATATTTTTGTTGTTTTTGCTAGCTTTCTCTCAGTCTGTAGGTTTCTTATGTCTGTTTTCTCACTCTGAATAATATCTTATTGTGGAGGAGGTATATATTTACCACTAAGTATGCCTTGTGTTGAGTAGCCTCTACTGTAAGGTTATTCTCTGTTCTTTCATGTGTTTTTTTTATCATCTTTTGAGACAAGCCTTGAAAATTGTGTCTACTATCACTCTATTTTTTTCTATCTGTAGGTCATCTGTTGCAGTTATTCTGTTGCTCTTTCTGTACACTGCAATGGTGGCATTAATGGGTTTCAGGTGTTAAGGTCTGGGGTTCTGTCTGCTGCTTCTGTTGTAGGCATTTGGCTCAGAGGTGTAAGCAGAACAAGTTGTGATCTATGCATTTTTAAACCTCCATGCATGTGATGTTGGGCAATTTCTTGTATCAACTCTGGTTCCTTTATCCTTGGTGTCTGGGAAGTCCTTTCTGGTGGTTCACATCTCTGGTTCAATCTCAAAGGTAGGGATTTAGAGGTTTTAGATATTATGTACAAGAGCAAGTTGTGTTGTATTCAATTGTGAAGGTTGGATGAGGGGTGAGAAGCCTGAGTAATGGGTGCAGAGAGCAGGTACAGGATATGATCAAGTAAAATGAGGTTTTGAGTGTAATGGGGTAATATATGTTGGAGGTTAGAGATAGTGAATATGTAGGGGAATTCTAGCAGTGTCAGGTATTTAGTTGTTGTGTTATGAAATGGATTTAATATAAGACAAAGAAAAGAAAGAAAAACAACAACAACAAAAAAGGTTGAAGAAAAGAGAGTAGATAGGAGATAGGAAAGGGGGTGGGGGGAAGCCAGTACAAGTGATGGGGGAAGAGAGCAAACAAAAATAACAAAACAACCAACCAACAAAACAAATAAAAAATCAAAACCAAACAACAACTATAACAACAGGAACAACAACAATGACAAACACATACACACACACTCCAACCCTGCAAATATCCAAGTACAGAGCAGATTTGGCTTCTGCAGTCCTCCTGGGTCTGTGTGTACATTTTTCAGCCATTTAATGTCTGCTCACTATAGTAGGTTTTTTTGCACATATTCCAGAGGTTAGGACCCTGACCTGATGTCTCTATCAGTGCAGGCACCAGCTGTTGCTGGTGCCTCTCCCACACATACTTGAGCTCTCTACAGGGCATGTTCCTGTGACAATCTCTGTCTCTCCAGGTGGCGAGCAACACTGGGACTGGACCCAGTGTAAGCCCTGGGCTCCACACTTCCCACAGGACCTGTGTTTGCATCTCTCTGTCTACACAGGTAGCAGGTGTCTAGAGTATTCATGGAGTGTTCTCCAGAAGTCCCCATAATGACTCTGTGCCTTGTAAGCTCTGGGCCTCTCCCATGTCTCTGCTCTAACCCAGCCACTACAGGGGTGAACTATGTAGTCTCAAACCTCAAGTATCTGTCACTTGCCAGGAGACCCTGCAGCCACACTGTTAACTTACGGTTGAGCACTACTCTGGGTCTGGAGGGAAAGATGAACTGATCTGCTGCTGCTGCTGCTGCTGCTTCTTTTGGGCCCAGTGATGCATCTGATCATTTAGCAGGACGTTGCCTGCTTAGGATGTACGGGTGTCGAGCCTAATCAAGGGGCACACTTCTGGGGCCCTGTAACATCTCTGCACTCTGTGTGCACTGAGCCATTCTTGCAATTCTGCTCCTATCCAACTACTATAAAGGTGAGCCACACAGTGAGCTGCAGCCGCACTGTTGATTTACAATTGAGTGCTGCTCTGGCTCTGGAGGGAGAGGAGAGCTGAGGAGTTACTGCCTTAGGTTCAAGCCAGATGTCCCAGAAGTTGGGTCTCTATCGAATGTGTGGTAATATGCTGCTGGATTATATTGTGGAGTTCTATAGTCCCTTACTCCATATTTGGTCACTGGATACGCAGGAGGCCATTAGATGCAGCAGTGTTTGTTAGTAGACCCTGTGCCACACGGATGGGTTAATGGTACAGGTGGCTGACAGTGCCAGCCCGGTGTGCTCAGGGTCCTTTGCTCTTCCTTGGGCTGCTTTCTGGGTTTTGTTCAGTCATGTTTTACTTTTTGGTTACTTTGTTCAGTTTTTTTGCTGCTTTTTTCTTCTCTCAAGAAGCTGCTACAGATAGAGGTCTAATATCTCGGATATACAAAGAACTCAAGAAAATCACAGCTAAGAAAGCAAACAATCCAATCAAAAAAATGGGCAAAGGATCTAAACAGACACTTCACAAAAGAAGAAATACAAATGGCCAATAAATGTATGAGGAAATGTTCCACATCATTAGCAATCAGAGAGATGCAAATCAAAACTACCTTGAGATTTCACCTAACCCCAGTCAGAATGGCAATCATAAAAAACACGAACAACAACAACTGCTGGCGAGGATGTGGAGAAGTGGGAACTCTAATACACTGTTGGTGAGATTGCAAACTAGTGCAACCACTCTGGAAAATAATATGGAGGATCCTCAGACGAATGGGAATGAACCTACCATATGATCCAGCAATACCACTTCTGGGTATCTACCCAAAAGAATGGAAACCAAATTATCAGACCGACGTATGTGCATCTATGTTTATAGCTGCACAATTCACAATAGCCAAACTATGGAAGCAGCCAAGATGTCCATCGACAGATGAATGGATTACAAAACTATGGGATATGTACACAATGGAATTTTACTCAGCCATAAAGAAGAACAAAATCATGTTCTTTGCAAGGAAATGGATGCAACTGGAAAACATTATGTTAAGTGAGATTAGCCAGTCACAAAGAGTAAAGAAGCATATGTTCTCCCTAATTTGTGGATGCTAGGGAGAAGATGGGGCATAAGAGGGTCTCCAGATGAAAAAGGAGAGACCCTCAAAAGCAAAGAAGTTGATTTAGCCGAGGGGGTTGGACGGGGCGGGGGGGGGACAATAATGTATATCAAGGTCACTCACTAAACTGAACTTGAGAGGGAGGGAGGGTGAGGGAGCAGGGTGGGAATTGGGGGAAGGGGTCAAATGAGAACTGTGAGCACATGTATTGTTATCAATTTGCACCTAACAAAGATGTATGCTTACAATGTATGAATAAAAATAAAAATTTAAAAAAATAAAATAAAATAAAAATGAAAAAAAAGAAGCTGCTTTTACCACAGTTATGATTCGAGTCTTACAACATCTGAGATGAGCTGTTTCTCTCAGACACCATCTTGCCAGTCTCCTAACAACTTCCTAATGAAAATTCTGAAATATAAATGACATCCCATATTATGTTTATATGTTATATAATCATATGTCAATTTTACATTTATAATTGTTACATGTCAATTTTTTGCATAATTTCAAGTAGCTGAGATGGTCACATTTTTAATTAATTTGAAAAAAAGCACCGAGAATGTTTGCCAGCTAAAAATTTTTGCAAAATCTTGTATTTTAAGAAACACATTCTAAGAACTTTCAACTTTATTTCCAAATAAAACCCTTTTCATAAGTATTAACAATGGTTGTGGATGGACGCATAAAAATAAATGTGTAATTTATCAAACATTATTTATTTAAAATATAATTTTCTGTACTTTTATATAAAGAATAAATATAAATCACTAATGACTCAAGTCTAATAATGGTGGTTTCAAGGCCAGAAGCAGCATGAAAACTTTAGTTATGCATTAAAAATTAGCCTTTGAAAACAAATCAAAACTTTTAGAAAATTAAAACCTGGTAACATCAACATTAATTTATGTAAGTTGAACCAATTATGTATAAGAAAGAGGGATCTAAGAAACAGAGATAGTTGAAAATAGAGAAAAACTATTGCACTTAAATATTTATATGAGAAGTACTTAGTGCTTACTGCAAGAATGCTTAGTGCAGTTTTTGTCTTTAACAGGTTGTTTTTAGAGATATTAGGACCATGTCTTTTTTTATGTTGGTATTATAACATTTATTAAAATAATGATATGAGTTAATAGAAACAGCAATCCACCAAAGAATTAAAATGCAACCTATGTAAAATTCCAACTAAAACTCAAAAATGTCTAATGTATTTATTCATCAGCTAACTAAAAGTCCAAGAAAGACAAGATATCAAATATAATAAAGCACAGGAAAACAATTGGCAATTTTCAGTTACAAAATTATGAATTTTGCACCATGCATTTTAATAAGAGAAATATAGGAAGATACACAAGGAGACAAAGGATATGCATGGAAAGCTCTGTTTCTCAATTTTTATTCTCCTATAAACAAAAAAGAATTTGGTTTGAGTACATTTTAAACTTAAAAAAATTACTAGATTTTCCATGAATGCTTAGAAAAATAAATGAACAAGAAAACTTTGAAACATTAAGTGAAGCAAAAGCAAACTTGAGCTAAAATATACATCATCTTTTACAATGTATGTCATACAGAAAAAGGATCTTGGTGATTTTTACATTTTTGTCACTTCCAAAATTCTTATGTTCATCATATTTCTTCATATCTAATGGAATATTTAAATCTGTTTACAATATTGTATTTGTCCGTAAATCTGTAGAAATGAAACAGCAGAGAGTGACCTTTAGCTTCCACAAGCTGTTACACGTGTTACAGTCATAGAAACCAAACATATCCAAAGAATATAGAATAAGAGGAAATCAGTGACAAATCTATACAATATCTTCAGATATTTCATAAGTCTGAAGTTTTGGTTTATTGCATATTGCAAGATATTATTTAGCTTGATGTCTTTTCAGGATTATTTTCAAAAGCTGTGTCCTTGTAAAAAATTTTGGATTATTGCATTCAAAAGTTAATTGCTTGAAGACTGAAACTGAGTCTTTTGTTTACTTTTTCACAGTGGCTTGATTATGCAGAATGTATTTGTTGAGGATGTTCATGATTGACATGTATGAGAAAATTTATATTTTTATCTCCAATATACACCCAATGTTGTTTCTTCTGCAAAAAACAGTTTGATGTGCTAACTTCATAATTTTATGTCTCCTTCATTTCTACTTAGCATTATACAACATTTATTAATTTGATATTAATAAAGATTGCTGAGGTAAGACTACATGTACAGAGGATGGATATGAAAATTCACTGGGAAATTGAAAAGAAGAATCACTAGGAAATAATTATATATATTAATTTAACATATAATATATAATTATGTGTACCTTAATTTAATATAGTGAAAATATTACAATTAATTTCAGTAGAGGATTTTAATAATAGCACTTTAAAGTACAGGTTTAATGGCAGTTACTTATTTGTTTTTAAAAGATTTCTGTACCACACACACAAAAAAGGTTAGAGTACTTAACCCAGTGCAAGCTAGAGACTAAAGATTCAATACTGATATTTAGAAATAAAGAAAAATAAGGATTTCTAGTAAAAACACCATGCCTCAATTGGTTATTTATTTTAAAATATTTAGTGTTTTCTTTTACCTTTTTCTGAAATAATTTTATATTAATAAAAACTTTGGAAAATAGTACAGAGAGCTCCAGTGCATAACATTCAATTGATTTTCTTATTGTTATCATCTTGCATGACTACAGCACAATTCTCATAACTAAGAGATAGCTATCAGTACAATACTATTAACTAAAAGGCTATTCAGATTGCACCAGTTTTTGCCAGCGCTGCACACACACACATGCACACACACAAACATAAAGGATATACATGCATATTTTTCTATTCCAGAATTGAACCCAGGATTCTGCATTGCAAGTAGTTATATCTCCTTACTCTCCTCCAATTGTAAAAATTTTTGTATCTTTTCTTATTTCTCAAGACCTTGAGACTTTTGAAAATTATTTTGCAGAATGCCTCTTTATTGGATTTGCCTAATGGATTTCCATAATTATATTAGGTAGAGCATTTTTGAAGATAGTGGTTAAAGAAATGATAATCCTTGAAGCATCTTTACAGGAATATGTGACCACATCACAACACTACTGGTCATGTTAATACTGATAATTTGGTTAAGGTGATATCTCCAGTTTGTGATGAGTGTTTGATACCAGCCAAGCAGTCATTGTTCTTGTTTTCAACTCTTCTATTCTTTGAAAAAGGTGAAACAAATATAAATATAGTACATCATGAGTTTGATAGAGGTTATTTAAAAAATAAAAACAGGAAAAACTTACAGCAAACTAGAATCAGCTTAAGAATAGGAATTAACCAATGTAGACAGGTAAGGAGATGTTCTAACCATAGCAATGAGAATATATAAATCCACAGATGAACTGGAACGCTGAAGTCAGTTAAATATACCTGAAATATAAATTTCTTACTCATCAACTAGGTGATTAGAATTAAGTAGTTGTCAGTAGCCAGATTCTGGGTGCATTGGATGTTTTCCTGAGAATTTCTACAAATACTTCTCATTTTCAGAAAAACAAAAATCTAAATTTTAAAGCATCTTTAACAATATTAAATCAAGATTTTTAAAATATTCATCATCTACTAAACCCCCATGCAAGTTATATTTTGGCCTCTGTGTGCCAGTACTTATATAAAAAAGCCTACTGTATGCTTTAGGACTTGTTTAGAATTAACACACACACACACACACACACACACACACACACACACACATTTTTCTTTTTTTTGTGTGTGTGGTACTGGGGATTGAACTCAGGGGCATTCTACCTCTGAGCTATACCCTTAGCCCTATTTTTTATTATTTATTTTGAAACAGGGTTTCCCTAAGTTGCGAAGTGCTTCACTAGGTAGCTGAGGCTGGCTGCGAACCCAGATCCTCCAGTCCCAGCCTCCCAAATGCTGGAATTACAAGCATGCACCACCACACCCGGCTCACATCTTTCTATTTCCACTTCTTATCTCAATGTTTGGCTTATGGTCAGAGTCCAATCAATGACTAGTAAATTAATGATTTAATTAAAAATCAAACACTCAGTTTAATGATATATGGAGAGCTCCAATTGAAACATCTATTTTTATTTATTAATCTAAGAGTTAATAAAATAATTCAGTTCAAGAGCATTATTCATGTTATTACTGAAGATAGAATCAGCATAGAGGGAGAAATTAATGTGTCTTCTAATTTCCTGTCATAAATATTCAGTGACATTTAGTGAGATTGCAAATGCTTTTTAGTTCCCTTCATAGTTTATACATTAAAATCAAACTTTATAATTACAATAAAATAAATATGCAATGTTACTACTGAGGATCCATAGTTAAACGCAAGGAAATGCAAAACTACTTTTATAGATTTCCTTAAATTTTTCTGTATTTGAAGATAATAATCATCATTAAAGTTAAGTATTAAAATTCTTTTCAGTTGATGAATGAGGTAATTTTTCTCTTAAACTCAAGAAAGAATAAATATTACTTTAAGAATATGTCTATAAGCATAAGCAATAGCTCATTATTGTCAAAATAATATTGATTAAATTATGTTTTATTTTTCAGTAAAATGTTTACTTTGGTCAGTTTCTGGAAATCTCTCTTTTAATCAAAGACAACAATTAGCTCAGTTTGTCACTGAAGTATTCCAAGTTTTTGCAGAACTGAATTTGAATTAATATCAATGAGTTAGTTATGCAGCCTGATATTATCCCATGCGGGAGACATGAAATCAGAGGCAGAAGGAAATGGAGTCCATTGTTCAAAGTCACTACAAAATCAATGTTACTTTTTTCATGAAATGTAGAGTCCTGGGTTTTATATGGAAATGGCAAGCTGAGAAATTAGCAAGATGTTGAGAAAATTATTAGAACTCTAATCTTGCTTTTACTAAATTGATTTTAGCAACATTCCTTAAACCTTTTGCTTCCTGTAGAATTTTTTTTTTTTCAGAGAATGTTGAAGTATTTAAAACATTGCTGAAGGAGTCAGGGCCAGAAAAAACCCAAAACAAAGAAACAATTGTAGTGACATCTTCGTTTAAATTAGAACTATTAGGAAGTAAGGCAAAAAAAAAAATAATGGAGGATGGAGTATGACAGAAAAGATAAACAAATCAGTATCCAATCAAATGATTATAAGTCATCATTTCAAATAGTACAAACAAAACATTCTCAGAGTGATAGCAACAAAGAGACAGGTCAATGGAACAAGATAGTGATCACAGAGTAAACACTGAAATGTGAAAGTAAAATAGTGCCAAGTAAAAGATGAAATCCTGAACAGAAACTATGTAAAAGAGCAGAGTTTGCTGAGCTATTGATCACGTTGAAGCTCTTAAACAAATGATGAATCCCAGGATTTACCATCTAGAGTAAGCAAAATACCACCTGGTCCAACAGAAAAATCTTGGAAACCAAGTTTTAAATAATAGAAAAGAAAGCAAAATAATAAAAAAAAAGATAAGTGATTGTAGATCCTTAGGGGAAAAAATAAAAACCTGAATTGAAGACTCAACGCAGAATCAAAAAGGAGCAGACTTGCCAAGGTTGCGGCTTCTTCTAGATTGTGTGTTTTGATGGGCATAAACAAAGTATTTTATGATGGGTTTGACTGCTCTTATAGACACAGTGCTCAAGAAGCACAAGGGAAGAGAAAATAATTCAAGCTTTTGAAAAGAGAATTTAGTAGCAGAAGGCAAAGGTTTTATAGAGCCTCTCCACAGAAAAAGCAACTGCATGAGAATTTTCTGTGAGGCATACTTGAAAGGCAAACTGCAGGGAAGGGAAAACAGAATGTAATGATGGTGATAGAGAAGATCCTAGGTATTAAGTTGCAGGTATAGGAAAATATAGTTTCCCTTATACTAAATTCCATCCAGAATATGATAATTTATGCCAAAGGATTTATTTCAGGCTAACTTTATAAATCATTTCCTTAAAGTATTCGAGAAAGTCTATATAGTGACTTTTTGGTCTCAAAAGATCATGTAGTATTAAAAATAGATTATTTCAAGCTCTCTTTGTGCTTTAAACTATAAATGAGAATTATATATGTCCTACAGAAGGGTTTGCTCATATAAGATGGATTAAAATTTCACCTAAATATAGAAATAAGAAAATATTTTAATTTATAACTCCCCACTATAGGGCTTCAAATTAGGCTAAAGATGTCAAAATGTAAACAGAACATTGTATTTTTTTCAAAAAAGCAGAGATAGGGCATGTATGTAGAAAATGAAATACATTAGAATGTAATTTTCATATTAATACATACAAATAATCAGATATTTTAAAGTATAATTACATCAATTTGAGATCACAGGTTTTAAAGAGCTCATTTCCTGACATCATTGACTGTTTCCATCCTTCAGTGGAAAAATTATAAATAATTTAAAATGTGAATAGTTTTAATAAAAGAAAGTGACTACTATTGTAACATGCACATTTTCATCTATTTATGTATTTCCCCTTGTTTATCCCTTTGTATCCTGAACTCAGATGTTTCCATGCCTCCTGTGGCTGTGTTCTTGCAGTAATAATATGGTAAAAATAGAAAATAAAGCAGATTTGGAAGTATTATTGACAACGATAGCTGGCTATTAAATGCTTCTTAAGTGGCAAGGGCTTTAGATATCTCAAATTTTACTCTATACACTTGATGTTTTTCTTTCTATCTTAAAGATTAGGAAATTGAACCTTAGAAAGCTTAATCAACTTTCCCAAACAAATTCAAATAATTGATGAAGTCAGTATTTATCTGACTGAGTTCTTCACCACAGGGGGAATAAGAGATCTGGAAAGGCTTTGGTCATTTTCAAGTCTTATATTTGCAATGTAAATCTCATAAAGGTTTCTCCAAATATGCCACATATATTTGATCAGTGACAAAAGGATATTAGAAGGTGGATATTTTGCATTGCATTTATTACCTATATTGAAGATTATCTCTGGAAATGTTCCTCTGGTATGCTAAATTAATTCTTTCAAATAGTTCTCAGGACTTAGGTAAATTTAAATAATTTATTGAAATATGTAGACTAATGACATGCTTAGTATTCCAGATAGTGCTAAATTATCAATAGTCTTTATAAAGTCTAATTGTATCGATGTTTTGCTTCGTTTCTCAGAAATTGTCCTAATCCCCCTTGAAGGTCCCAAAGAGTACTAATTAAGAAGAAATAACTGGGTAATTTGAAAGTATGTCAAAAGAGTTTCTTTGGTTATTTTGTGGTTAATCTCTTTTGGCTGAGTTTGCATTCCAATCTCAGTCTCTGAGTTTGCTACATGGTTAAACTCTGTTATCACCTCCAAGAGTATTTGTATCATTTCTTGCCTCTACTTGAAAAATAAAAGAATGTAAATGACAAATTAATTTCAAGAATTTAGTAATAAAATAAAAGTGAAAATGGCTGAAGAGTGATCAAAAAGAGAGCAAAAGTTCTTTTCTGAAGCTTAGAGATTTGTTGACAGAAGCTAGATGGCCACATAGACAAACATCATGCTGGGAAGGGAATCCATCATTTTTTAAAATCTAACAATACATTGCAAAGTCTGAGATACACCAGATTGGCCAGTTTGCCTCCTAACCTGGATATTCCAATGAATTTACAAAATTTATGAGTGCCCTGATTTGTGTCAGTTTCCAATTTCTAATCTTGACCCAATCCTGCTTGTCTCCTCCAAAGAATGTTGAGCAGTCCAGTTCCACTTCTCCTTAAGAAATTCCAAGCCCTCCTCCCCATGGTGATGTGCTTGCTCAGTCTAGCTGAACCTACTTTTTTGTGTGTTTGCTGATCTATTCTGCACCCACATAAAACTGTTTTTCCTCATATTATTACCTCACTTATGATTTCTTGGCTTATTGCAGTTGAGGAAAGCTTTTCTTGTAACTTGAGAATCACACATATAAGGATTAGGATTATCTAAATTTCTAAAGAGAGAAGAGTGGTTAAGTGCAATGTGCATTTGTGTGTTTGTGTGTGTGTGTGTGTGTGTGATTGTTGGAGTGATGATGAGTTGAGTAAAAGTAAATGAGGAAATGAGAAGACAGAGAGCTCACAATATATAATTCCATCTATTTTTTTTGTTTTGAATGATGACTTGCCCAGATCTAAACTTCAAAGGAGACACTAAATCTTTGATTTTTCAGGTCCCCAGAAATACCCCCTAAGATATAGTTGAAAGAGATGCCACCAATCAACTTCACACATTATTAAAAGACGAAATATAATGTAGCTAAATACTTAGTTGTTGTTTATAAAAAATAGTGCTTCACTCAAGTGACTTACTAAAATGTCAAGAGCCAACTGAGAGATTCTTCTCAAGAGTCTATAAATTATCCTATTCTTTTCAGATACCATGAGTCATCTGAGACAATTATTCTTCTTGGGAGTTGTCTAGGATACTGTTTGGAGAATCCTAGTCACTCCCACTCTACATGATAGGCAAAATATTTGTTGTGATATTCTCTCCAGTACTATGGAATGCTTTATCCTCAAGGCAAAAATCATGTAAGATACTGATAAGTTTTGATAGAAGGGGTCTTCCTCTCTCAACATTATACCTCACTGGCTACCAGGATCAATGAAATATTTCTTCCTGTGCTTAAAACTTACAGGTTCTTTTCCCATGCTCTTTGTCCAGGAGGCCCAAAGATATTGCAAGTTGAGCAAAAGTCACTTTATTCTCCTCTTATCATTTACCTTCTATCTTGGTAAATTTCCCTTCAATGTTCCCATTTATTAATTGCCTATGCATATGAAGGGAAACAAGTGCCCTGTGGAGGTAATAGAGGAGGGGAAAAGAACAAATGAGAGGGTGATTTATTGTATTGTTATTCTTTACACTGTCACCACCATAGTCTCAGTAACTCAATGTGACAGACTGGTAATAATTACAGATCCCTCTCTTCAAAAATGTCCTCATGGCAACCACTCATTCATTTACTCATAGGCCTAGTAAGGATTTTTCAAGTCTATTCCTTCTTTCAATTCATACAATTATATTTCTCAGGACTTAGTTTTTGGTTTAGATTACCCTTGTTAACTTGATATATGATAATTTCATGTGTTGATCCTGCAGGAATACACCCTGCAACAGTCTTCCACAGCCATCTTTATTAATGCACAGGTTGGATCATGCTTTTTATTCTTTACTCAGTTTTCTTCAATAACTTCCCATCGTCTTCAGAAATAGGAAATCCTGCTATTTTTAACAAGAGATTGTTTAACAGTTATGTAAGTCAGGATTTGGCAAGGTAAAGTTGATAGGTAACATAATTACATACTCCAATGAACATTAAAGAGCATGCCTGAAGATTCTAAAGTTGAAGGTCTTTGAAAATAAAGTGCATTGTGGCAGGATGTTATCATTTTCCTCTGTTTAGGCAGTATATACTCCTGGTTATCAATAGAGGTCATTGACTAATTTTCAGAAGTTTATGACTTGCAAGACGTTAAGTTTTTTTCTAAAATCATTGTCACAACTTTAGCTTATAAAACATCAACATTCTGTTTGCTACAGAGTGAGATCTAATTATAAAATTCAGCTACAAACCTTTGCATCTTTCCTACAGCATCGGCATTAATCCCAAAGATGTCTCTCCTGAGTGTGGTACAGATTTGCTTTGTTAGTTACTAAAGTTTTATCTCATTTGACTCTGTAATTTGGGTATTCTTGACATTCACTTGGGTACCTTTCATGTAAATTATATTTTTTAGGGTGCTCTGGGCATTACATTTCTCTGAGAAGCATGTACTCCTTACAATCTCTTGTGCATCTTTTATGACTCTTACATTCATATATATATATATATATATATATTTATTTATATATAAATACTTTATATATAAATACTACATGTATTTATATATAAATACTCTAACTTTATATATATATAAATACATACATATATAATATATATGTATGTGTATATATATGTATATATATACATATATATACACTTAACTTTAAGCTGAAAGTAAGGATAATGATATCTACCCATTCTGTAAGGAAAAAATTCAATTTCCAAAGTGTTTAGTAGACAAGTACCAGCATGTAAACATCATGGCAACGTAAACTGGCAAATGTACTACATTTGGCCCAAGTAAGTATTATTGCAGTTTGACTTACATGGATATTCAACAGGGACTAAGTTTATCTGGGTCTTTGCTGCTAAAATGGTTTCACAGACTGTGAAATCAAAATTTAATTATGTGAAAAAAAAACACTCAATATAAATACAGACTTGATATAAATTTCCAATGGAGATTCATAACTCCTTTCTATGCTCCAAATTCTACTCAGTTTGCAGATCTGAAATCAAGTTTGAAGGAGAGTCTGGGTATCCCAGAGAAAGTACTGTCAATAAACTTTAATGAATACATGGAGTTTTTCTCCCTATGGAAAGAGTAAATTAAGAGCAAAATTCCCAGAACCATGAGAATTTAGCATTAACATCAGAGATATGAAAGATGTAGGATATCGTTCTTTTTATAGTCATGTAAATTCCCTATTTGTGACACATAAGACAAGTGAAATATAGAGAAGACAGTAAAATTATAAGAAATTTTATAAGGCTGGGCAAAGTGATTCACACCTATAATCCCAGTACTTGGGAGGTAGAGACAGAAGAATCACAGGTTCAAGGCCAGCATGCAGTAACTTGGTGAAATACAGTATATATGGCTGGTGTAACTCAGAGGTAGAATGTCTCTGGTTCAAACACAGTAACACACACACACACACACACACACACACACACACACACACAAATGTTATCAGTCAGGTGGTAACACAAATAATAGCTGTTCTTTGAGAAACATCATCATCTTATTGGTGATTATATCTGATATATTGCTATAAAAATAACAAATGCATTTTCCTATGCACTGCTTTTGCTTTTTTGCATTACAGAAGCTACTTACTTGCAATCAACAGAGAACATTAGATTTTCATCCTTTTGCCTCAGAGCTACAATATCTATTTCACTCAATGCCGTAATTTAGATTGGAGAAATCTTGATAATTTCACGACAGCAGGGCATTAATTTATGCTAGTGCAATAAATTAATGGCATCATAACATTTGGAGTGGTGATCAGGAAGTAGTATAGTCAGTTATATCCTATGCATATCACAGCCTGGGGAATGTTTTGCTAGCAAGCTTCATCATGAAGGAAGTGGCCTGCTTTGTTGTGATGTGTTATTTTTCCATCAGTAGTAGCAGAGTTCAGTCTTGACATATTTATGTTGAGACAGAGTATAGCATATGTCTGTGTCTACACAGGATTGCTAGCCATGCTCAACCAGTGTGGATCTGGGACCAACATTTGCAGGCTTAATTTCCTGACTCATGTAACAAGGAAAGATGGTGTGATATGTTCTCAGAAGTTCAACAGATTCCCAGAGTTTTCAATTTCCTGATCATGGCAGAAATTTCAGTTTGTAAAATTATTTTTGGATTGTTCTAGGGGTCATTTTTGAAGGCTAGTCTGTAGTCTGCTTTCCTGTGTCTTATAATTATCAGGAAGAATCCATCCAATTTTTAATACTGAACACCTTTCCCATTACCTACAAACTTGGTCCCTGACAGCTGCCATTAAACTTTAATTGTTACAACATATAAATGTATAAACCATACGTATTTGTTGTGACTGGGTCTGGAGTTGTACTTTATATTTTATCTAAAGTATACTTGTTTGATCACCTTTACCTCTTTTGCATCCCATCCTTCATCCCAGCCTCTCTGATCCTAAAGAAATTATATGTGATTCACAGGAGGGAATTGACTCATTACTGAGCTAAAGCCTGCCAAATCTAAGTGAATGAATTGTGAAGAGAATCATGGGCATGTGTGGTTATGCAAGTCAAATAAGAATGTTATTTTACTTATATCAGTTTAAGGTGATATATCAGTTTGAAGTGGGATATGTTGGCAAACAACTGTAATACCAGTACTTGGAATGATGAGATAGGAAAATCAAAGGTTTGTGACTAGCCTCTGCTAGCAACCAACTTAGGACCAACTTAGCAAGGTCCTCTGTAATTTAGAACCTGTTTCAAACCAAAAAAATAAAAAGGACTGGGGATGTAGCTCGTAGGTAGAACACTCCTTGGTTCAATCTCTATTACTAAATAAATGAATAAATAAATAAACGAGTTATTTATCATGTTTTGTATGGCTCCATGTTCTGAAAATATGTACCTTGAAAATGAAAAGACAAGTCATAGACTGGGACAAAATATTTGTAAAAATCTGATAAAGAACTGTATCCAAAATATACAAAGGACCCTTAGATAAAGAAAGTATCAAACTGAATCAAAAGTGGGCTGTACACCTTAATAGACCCCTCATTGAAGAAGATATTCAGATGACAAATAATCCTATAAAATATGCTCCATATAATATGCCATCAAGGAAATGCAAATTAAAACACTAATGAGCTTTCACTGACCACCTATTAGAATGGTCAAAGTGCAGAAACTGATAATGTCAAATGCTGATGGGAATGGGGGAGCAACAGGAACTCTCATACATAGCTGGTGAGAAGGAAAATACTGTTGTGAAAAAGTTTGGTGGTTTCTTACGAAACTATGCATGCTTATGATGCACCAATTGTGTACCTTAGTATTTTCCCAAAGGAGTTAAAAATCTTATGTCTGCACAAAAAATATGCATATAGATGCTTATAGAGCAAAACTTGTGAGCAACTAAAATATTCTGTAGGCAAATACATAAGTAAATTTTGGTAGATTAAAACAATACAATATTATTTGATGCTAAAAATGAGCTATTAAGGCATGGAGAAAATGTAAATGTATATCATAAGTGAAAAAAGGCAATCTGAAAAGACTGTATATTGGTTTTAACTATATAGTGCCCTAGAAAAGGTGAAACTGTGGAGAAAGTAAAAAGTCCAGTGGTTACCAGGGATTAGAGAGAAAGGTTGCATGACTAGACAGAGCAGAGAGGATTTTTAGAGCATTGAAATCAATTTGTATAATAATATAATGGAGGATATGCATCATTATACATCTGCACAAACTTGTAGAATGTAAACCACTGGGGGTGAAATTTAATATAAACTATGGATTTGCAGTGATTCTGATAGATGTAAATGATTAATGGTAACAAATTTACTCTTCTGTTGGGGAATGTTGGTTACCAGGAGACTGTGCATGTGCGGAGGCAGGAGGTATTATGAGATATTTCTGTACCTTCTCATTTTCACTGTGAAGATAAAATAGCTCTAGAAATGGTCTTAAAGAATATATGTTTCAATGGCTGTACCATGTGTACACAAATATAATGAGCCAGAAAAAAAAGAAAACTTCTATACTCAAATATTTGAGGCTTTTTTAACTCTCCAAGGATTAGAAATGCAAAATTAGAAGAAAGGGATCTATGTACAAGCAAATGACCCTTTAAAAAAGTGAGATCCTACCCATTAGTAAACATTATCTAATAAGTGTCCTCTAACATAACGAAAACTGTTAATCACTTCTTTTCCCTGAGGAATGTTGTAGGAAGATAAAGACAATGAAATCAAAACTCTGTTCTTCTAAAATATGAAATGGTGCAATAGAAAATATTTAATGTAGTACATAAATAATTTCCTTCAAATTAAGAAGAGTAGTATTAACTATAATTTATAGGATGTGAACATGGGGTCGTTTCAAATCTTGCTTTGATTTAGCTATTGGGTAATGCCCTGTGTGAGCTTTAAGAAGGCACAAATAATTTTTACCCAGTGTTAATCTCTTTCTAGGTATTGTGTTTGGCTTTCCTCATAAAAACTCTGAAATTTTATTTTCTCCTTTTTATAGATAAGGATATTGAGCATATAAGATTAGGTAACTTGTCTAGGGATCAGAGCTGTTATTTCACTTAGAAAAGAGAGGATGTATAGGTGTAATCAGTAGTTACATTAACACTAGAGTGACTCCATAGTATTGAAAATTAGATGTTCAAATATATACACACAACAGCCATGACCTTGAATAGCTAAAGGTAACAAATGTACTCTAGAAATGTCAGAAGGATTTGCTAAGACAGGGGACTGCTAATGAATATTGTTCTGTGCATATGAATTCAAATACCTACTTAATTATTTTAATGTAAAATAAATCACTGAGGCATCCAACTGTCTTAATTGACTTCTGTATGTAGCTTCTTTGTATAATTTGTGTGCATTTTTATTTCCTTCATTCATACATACAGCCATAATTTTAAACAATCAAGAAGAAACACAGTCACACTCTCTTTGTATAAAGTGAGGAAAGATTGACTCAAGAGTGAAATTAAATTTAGAACACTTTGTATGTTTGTAATCAGAACTTTGAATATAATGATGTTTGGACTTTTTGCTTCTACATCTTACTTTTCTTTGTTAGAAAATTTGGAAATTTGGGATCTGAATGAAAAAAGAAAAGAAGTAATGGATTTTTTTTCTGAGAACTGGACTGTATTAGCTTGGAAATGTAGCTATGTGTTTCTAGTAGGGAAGAAAATATTTAAAAGGAAGATGGAATTCAAATAAGGATAAGAAGAAAAGCATGATATATATATACAGGGGACTGCTATATACATATATATATATTTACAATAAAATAACAAAGCCTGATTTTATATATATAAATATATATTTTTATATATAATATATATAAATATATATATTTACATATATATATTTTATATATAATATATATATTATATATATATAATCAGGCTTTGTTATTTTATTGTAAAACATCATACAAAAATACATTTAGATTGCAAATTTCATAAAATTTCTCCCAGTGTTCTGTTTGATCATGTCTCCTCTCTGATGAATCCAGGAAAATGAGAAATGCAATTTTTTGTGGCCTCAGAACAGACCTTTCTCCTTTTTGTTCTTAATTTCCTACACTGATAGACTTTTGAAGCTTATTGAACAAATGTTCTATTGTACAATTGAGTATGGGCCTCTTTCTTAACAATATATCAAATAATGCCTATACCCTTATTGGCCTGGAATCCAAAGATGTCATTGCTTTCTATTTATAAGACAACTTTGAATCTTTTTCAACTGCTAATTACAAATATGTGAGCTTGTTTCCTCATTTTTCTTCAGATGCGTAGCATGTGGTTGGTGTGCCACTTCTGCTTTCTTTGAGGCTATGGATCAAAGAGAAACTAACTTAGTGGAAAAATTACCATCTATTTAACAAACTTACTTAGATAAGTTATTTCAAGTTTGACATTCAGGTGCAGCAGTTACAGATTTAAGACATCATTTCTTCATAGAAAATAATTCTTTATGAAGTGGTCATGCAGTGACCACTAGGTTTTTGACAGGTTGTAATTTTTTATGGTAAATGTTGAAAATTTAAAAAACTATTACTTTATATAATAATTGGCACATTGAAACCCCCAAATAATTCATATTTCTTGTATTTAGTATCTTATGGTCCAATCTGTGAGATAAATTTCATATAATACCTACTACCTAATTGTAAAGAGACTCTTAGAGAATATTTGCCAATAGGAAGCCAAACATTTTGGTAAGTTGAATTATTTTAGTTGATTAATTAATTTTATCCTTCTCATGCTGAATTAATTATGTAGACATAGTCATAAGTTATTGTGGAAACCAGATATATTTATAACATTTGGGTGAGCAGGGATGTAGCACACATAATAATTAAATGGCTTTCCAAAGGCATACTTTAAAAAATAAAAATTGGTATTTCAGGATGTGGCACTAGGGATGAAGGGATCATTGTTGGTGCTCAGCCAAGGCACTGTAAGCATCAGGTCCTAACAGCTTACAGCTGACTCCATTTCTAGAGTCTGTCTCTTGCTGAATGCTGAATGGAAGCCAGGTTGTCAGGTGCATGCAAATCCCCCACCTGCTTTCAGATAGACACAGCCTGCAGCCAATGCCTGACTCACAGGCTTACAGTGTTGCCATGTCCTGCTGCCTGTAGTGATCCACTCTGTGATGCTGTTCCTACTCTGTGAGATCAGGCCAGTACTGCTGTCTCTCTGGGACAGATTTTACTCTTTTCTAGGCTCTAGCTTTCTATCCTTGCTCACCTTTTCATGAGAGTACTCACTCAATAAACCATGTCCAACAAATGTATGTTTCAAGTTTTGCCCCTAGGAATACAATCTGAAGCAATGACTGAAATGAATTATTATGTAAATATAAATACAATTTGTTCCAGGAATCTATTTCTGAAAGTATATGAGATTGCTTTCTTAAGAATTACTGATTCTTAAAATACATATGTCAGATCCACAATACAAAACTGTGTTACTTACTTTTCCTTGATTGGTAGTTAACGAAACCAAGAGTACTATACACTCATTTTGTGTGTTAACATTGTTTTCTTCCATCCAAAGAGTGTAGAGTATTGAAGGTAAAGGTCTATTGACTGAATGTTTTAACAACATCATTAAAGAAGTCAAAAAACAAAAAGCCAAAAGGTAAAACTTGATGGAAATGGTGCAGCACACATTCTTCATTCCCCGGAAGTAGTCAAATAGCACCCTTCATAAAATATATGATAATGCTATCAAAAATAGTTTCCTCATCTAAAGTCTGATCCTATCTGTTATTATATATTTAACGATGGAATTTTAAATTATGGTTAATAGTTATTATCCATTTTGTTATTGCATAAGATTCTAAACTCATAGTCACATAATCAGACATTGGTATTCACTGAATCTGTAGGTGTGGTGTTACTAAGTGGATAAGAAACTAAAAATATGGATTCATTCCATATCATGAAAATTATATAAGTGGTGCTAGGCAAAATAAAAGAGCAGATAGGAATACTTTATTTCACCTGTACACAACCAAAATACGACCTTTAAGTAATTGTCCTTGATATTATTATTTTTTTGTTTGAAGGGAGGAGGAACAAAGAAGAGACAAACAAAACAAAACAAAAAACACTGATTTTTCTCCAGTTTGGCAATCGTATCAATAGACTCCTGAGTTTGTACATTTCTGTATCTTTATTTATTTATTTTGATAAATGCAATCTTTTAACTTTGGCAGACTATGCTCTGAGTCTTGATTTTACAGAGTTTATATGAAGTTGAGAGTAATGGCAAAAGTTTCATTTTTCCTTTTTTATAGGATCATGCATGTGTTTATATATAAATAATAGATGCATCTGCACATTTTGGGTGTTTGTTTGTTTGTTTTGGAATACTGGTAGTAGTTCATCATTTTGTTTCACCTGTAAGTCATTGTATCAGTTTTTGCATGCTCTGTTGCATCAGTGACGACAGAGGTGCAGGCCTGACAAACCTCATATGTAGAGGTGTAGAAGCAAAACCTCTCCTTTAGCAATGGAATTTTACATTCACAAGCTCAAAAATATTATAAGGATCCAGGGAGAGAAAACAAATGAGGGAAAAAGAGAAAAGCAAAAATCAGCATTTGCTACTGAAAGTAAGTGGAATATTCTATATTTTTGAGCTTTTAGATGAAACATCACACATCACTATTGAAAATATTATTTCTGTCAATTTTAAATATGCATGATCATGTACACATTTCAGGGAAAATGAAATAGGAAATGTAAGGAAGCTACACGTGAACACTCAATTCCTCCTTAACAAATAGAGGAAGATAATTTGCATTCTCTGTCAGTCTAGCTCAGTGTGTATCTGGGCCTGTCTCAGCAGTGGCAGTCATGTGAGGAGAACCACTTAGATGCAACATTTATTTTGGCACAGATTTGGTTCCACACTGAGGTTTTCCTCCAGATGGACTATCTCCATGTGCACATAGGTATGCCTCTTAATTCAACTACTAAAATTAGGGACAATCTCTTGGAGAAGACTAGGGCAATAAGAGAGCCAGCAGGAGTAGAAGTGGGTATCAGCAAGCATTTTCCTCCTTCTCATTTTCTTCCTTGTGACTTTGGATACTATGCAAAGAACCTGCCTTGCTTTGCAACCAAGTCTTGACAACTTCGGCTTCAGAATAAATTATCTCTGCACATGGCCATTGTCTCAGCACTGGTCCTCTGGCTTGTTAAGAATGTCTGATGAGCCATCAAAGCATATGCACAGATTGTTAAGAAGCATCAGCTAACCAACTGACTTTCCCCAGGTACAATACCTGAAGTGATTAAGGCTAATGTCTTTATTCTGAGCTTCTTGAAAAGTAATTTTTGAAGAAAATGAAAGTATTCTCAGATTTGGGATGCTGGACTGCCCCTTATGAGGTCAAGTTCTGGAAGGAATATGAAGAAATCTAGCACATTAAGACTGCTATCCAGAGGATAAAATAAATAAGTAGCAATGAAATAATATTATAAAACATTCATGTTTGGATAATAAGCAATTGCTACAGAATAAGCGGTTGCTGTAAAAATTTCTTCCGAGTTTAGGGATATGAGAGATACATTGAATTGGGATCAGTGGTAGGCAGAATGATGACCACCAAAAATATTTAATTTATAATATGATGAATCTATAAATATGTTATTTGGTAAAAAAGAATTAAACTACTAATTAGATAACTTTATAATGAGGCAATTCTGCCAGGCATGGAGGCTGAGACAGGAGGATAATAGGTTTGAGGCCAACCTCAGCAATTTAGTGAGGATTTTAGCAAATTAGAGAAATCCTGTTTCAACATAAAAAATAAAATAGGCTTGAGTTATAGATTGGAGGTAGAATGTCCTTGGGATCAATCTCCAGCACCACAAAAACAAACAAAAAAGGCAGGGGGTAATAAACAATAAAGATGGTTCTTCTGAATTATTGAAGTGTAATGACTTATCCAGTATAATGAATTATCTGGTGTAATGGCTTACACAGTAAGAAACATTTCAGACTTTTTACCTTCAGAATGGGAAGAAAAAAATCTGTTTTTTAAGCTATGAGTTTTGTGGTAATTTTTTATAGTAACAGTGAGAAACAAATAAAGGGCCCTAGAGTAAGCACAAAGTAAAGAAGTATGAATTTTCAATGTATATTTTGTCACAATAAGAACTTTAGCTTATTGTAGGTGTTGTGTGCTGAGAAAGAAGGGGTGAAAGTGTAAATTGGATTATTTGAAAGGGAAGGGAAAACTCTTAGATATTTCTCAGGTGGCTTAGGGGTGTAAGATGAACTAAGTTTTTCTACTTATACTCTCCTCTATGGATATTTTTACTGCAGATCAACTTGCTATTACATCTTTTTTTTCTTTTTCTTTCCTTAGTGTAATCTATATAATCTCACCTAACCCTCCTGTGCCAATATTTTAACTTAAGTGCATTTTAATTTGTTTCCCTGATCTTCTGTGGAAAAGACTTTATTTTCCCATTGAGGATACAGGGAAAGAAACAGTGTTTTTAAAAACATTCCATATGTAGTAACAATTATTATGAGTGTCCATATTCTCACATACATATAATAATTGTTAATGCATATGGAATGTTTAAAATGTCTACTTTCCCTATATCCTCTAGCTTCTTTATGGAAAGACAAGGGTTTATATGAATTATAATGGAACTTCTTTGAGCATTTTGCAGAGTCAAAACAAGTATTTCACTGTTTTATATCAATTTATATGACATTTGTATAAATAAGACAAAAATTACAATCATGATTATCCCTAAATGTCAATAGGAAGTTGAATGACCTTCCCATCCCAAGAATATAAAAAACTTTTAATTTTTTAAATTTTTTATTGATGCGTTGTAATCACACATCTTGATGAGGGTCAAGGTGATACAGGCCTAAGTGCACACAGCACTCATTGAATCCCTCATGTAAAATGGGGTAGTGTTTGCATGTAACCTATGCAAATCCTCCCGTGCACTTTAAATAATCTCTTGATTTCTTGTAATGCTGAATATAGTATAAATGCTATGGTAATAGCTGCTATGCTATACTCTTTAGGGATTAATAACTAAGGAAAGTCTCTACAACATTAGAACAGACACACACACTGTAGACTTAATTCTATAATATATGATTTTTGACAGGTTGAGTCCATGTAGGCAGAAACTCTAGATGTGAAATCCATGGATACAGAGGACTGACTATAATATCTCTACAGCAATTTGTAAGATGGTGCTTTTATGTTTACTCTCTCACTTAATCCTCAAGGCAATCTAAAAAGGTATATAATGCTATGATCATTTCCATAAGTGAGGCAAGTTTCACACTGCTACCAAGGACCTGATCAGGATTCAATTCTAAATCTCCTGTCTCTAAATCCTTCACTCATATAAACTCTTCTGTGATTTCTGCAATGGGATCCTAGAAGCAATTTACTTCTTGGGAAATGGCAATAAAGACATGAAATAGGTCCTGGGCATACTGCCTATGGGATAAGGTTGTGGCTGTAGTATAAGCCTCGCTGTGACCAGAATTCTGATAAGAACAACGTGGATGAGAAAGTGTTGATTTGGGCTCAAGGTTTCAGGGGTTCAGTACCTAGTTGGCTGGCCCCACAGCAGAAGCATCATGGCAGCTGGGTATGGTGCAGGATGTGGCATAGAAAAGCCTCTCAACTCAAGGCAGTCAGAAGCAGAGCCAGGAAGTGGCCAAAGATAGATAAAATCCTCCAGGCCATGCCCCCAGTGACCTCCTCTTCCAGACATGCCCCTCCTGTGAACCTTGCTGCACTGCTAACACATGAGCTTTTCTGAAGGGTATTTCCTTGAGCAAGTGGTGGTTGATGAGTGGGGTGTTTTGGCCTTAGCAGTTTTCCTGCCCCTTCTTGTTTTATACATACCTTTGCTTCAGGTGATTTTCTATCTTGGATCTTTCCCGAGTACTGCTAAGTGCAAGTGTGAGTGTGTGTGAGGGAGTGGGGTGTGCATGCATGCACACAAGCACAGCTGAAGCAACAAAGAGGCATCTATTCCATTAAGATCCAATATTATTACCAATCAATGAGTATTCTAGTATTATTAATGTATTTATATTATAGTATTAGTAATATATAGTATCAAAATATTCTGAACTATTGCAATAATAATAATGACTATTCCTATGGTTTCAAGATTGGTCTTCTCTTCAGAATACCAGCATATCCTTCTTGAGTATTTGACGAAGAGCCAGGATTTTGTAAATGGTTGGAATAAAAGCAATATATTTTTGAAGTCATTTTTATTCAAATATTTGATCCAAAAATAGTTATGTTGTCTGCCAATTCATACATTATTTATGTTTAAATATATTGTGAAATATAAAACAGTATTTCTGTGACTTATTTAAATCATAAAAGGTGAAATATTTTAAAAAATGACTTACAATGGGCTATTTCTGTTTAAATATCCATATCATCTAGAGATCAACTTAACTATTTGTTAGATGATAGAGTTTTGTTTGTTTTTTCACTTCCATGAAAAAGTTGCAAAGTATTTATATTTTACACTTTGTAATATATTTATCACCTGCTTTTTGCCTTTAATACTCCTTATTAGATGAGCCAGTACTTATAAAGAGCTAAACATGACGGCTACATAGTTCTTAAAAACTTACATCTATAATTTATACTACCTTTTGCAAGATGTTCTCTGAGATAGATATTAACATCACAGGATACATTTTAAAATTACATAAAAAGGAGATGACGTCACTTCCTGGAACCAAACTCTGTAAGAACAGCTGAGTTTTTTCGTCTCTCTCTTTCTCTCTCTCTCTCTCTCTCTCTCTCTCTCTCTCTCTCTCTCTCTCTCTCTCTAACTGATGCACTACTTGTGTATAAAACAATGCTGGATCTGAAGTTTGTTAACAATTTTTTGGATGGGTCATTGAATAACAGATGGCATCCTTTTCATCTCATGATTTTACCTGATATGAACATGATTCAGTATGTTGCAAGTCAGAAAATATTTCTAGTTGAAATAATTTTCATCCTACCTATCCCTCTGTTGTCTAAAGAATGAGGCCACCTTTTCCTTGGGAAGTCAAATTCATTTTAAAGCATTTAAAATAATATATTCAACCTCAAGTTGTTTTAGTTTCTTTTTTAAGACAAGGTTCATGAATTGGTCACTATGGGATCTATGTTTGGACTTGGGAACTATCAATTTTCTAGAACTGTAAGAAAAATATATTCATACGCATTTTTTTTTTTTTGTGATGAATCTACTTAGTTTTCATCAGGTTGTCAGAGAAATTATGCTTCAAAAAGTGTATTTCAGGAGTAGTGTTGTACTTGGTTGAGGTAATTGATCCTATAACTCCTTTATGCAAAATTGGTATTTCTAGATATTGGACTTGGAGAGAATAAAAAAAAAAAACAGGTAAGAAAAAAAGGGATAGAGGAAAGAAGACAGGAAGAGAGAGGGGGAGGGAGGGAAAGAGGAAGGAAGAAATGGAGGAAGGAGGATGGATTCACATTTTTCCTGTAATTGAATGAGAAAAATAATTTTCCATACGGATTTAACTATGAAATCACTTATTGATCCAACATTTTGTAAGGCATTTTCTTATAGAATGCCTTCAGTGAAAAGTGTGTACAACTCTTAATTCCAACAATCTCTCTAATATATTTTAAACCTGAAAAAGTTGCAATTTGCAGTTAATCACTTTTTGATTTATGTTTTTAATATAGTTATAGATTAGCATGTAGTCTTATGATGATATAATCAAATCTAATAGAGGTGAGATATATGAGAATACATTCTATCCTGATTCAAGAACCAAGGACTAATTTCACAGGGTAGAAGGCATAGAGGAGTTTAAATAATCATTATTTGGAAATGAAGACAGACAAGGGAGGAATATATCATCAAAATACAAATAACATGCATGTATAAAATGTTTAAATTATACTCCATGACAGAGATGAAACTGAAATAGTCTGCAATACTTGAAAAATAATGTAATTCTTATTTACTAGAATGAGAAACATTATTATTCAAATACTACTGTGATAAAAGATAGGCGATTATATCTTCTGCCTTTGACAGGGTGAGTTTTTTTCTTTTCCTCCTATTACATTTTCCCCCTATAACTATTAAAATCATATTCTCAAAGTCTTGGATTTCATACTTTTCAGTAGTTTGGGGAGTAAAGGAGGCTATAAATCACTTCTATGCAAAACAGTTTTTCTTAATTTAATTTCTTTCTTCTTGGAACCTCTTCAGTAATTAGATTAGTGGCCTGCATGCCCTGGAATGAGTCTATGACTATGCTGCTTAGCCTAAACTGTTTTGATAACAAATTTGTACAACTAAGACACAGTGAAATTGTTGTTTTTTTTTTTTCAAACACCAGACGCTTGTATCTTGGAATATCAACTACCTCCCAGTCATTTCCTTAGCCATTTGAGCATGATAAAAAGAAATTCATCATCATTTCCTCAAAAAAGAGGGAGCTGGAGCTGGTGGTAGACCCTCCCTGCCTCATTCTTGAACCACACAGGGCTGGGTCACGATCGCCCTCTTCTGGTTCCTCTTAGAACCACAGGGCATTTAGGAGTCAGCTACTGAACATCTCCTAATTGTTGACTGCTGAAGCTCTCACTGAGATGACACAACTAAAACAAAATTTTGCCTTTTTAAACATATGAAATAAAAATAGTTATTGTGTAGTGTATATATTTAGTGTATCTATCAATCTATTTGGAGTGCCAGGAATGTCATTATCTATGATTCCAGCCAATGTCTTTATCAAAATATTGAGTCTCTAATGAATTATATTTAAATGTTTCTATGAAGGACCTACATGGATGCTTTCCTGAATATACAAAGGCATTTTCTAAGTAGAAGGAAATGATTTAAGAAATTTAATTTATTTTATACTGTTCTTAGATTTTCTGATATGGTACCTATAATAAACTTTATTAGTCCTAATTTCAAGTATTTCCTAATCTGTGACAATTTACTGTTAAACCTTTCACCATGTGTAGAATAAGATTTTAAAGCTAAGTTATTTAGCGAAGTAGTCATATAACCATTGTCAAAGAGAATATTTAATCTCTTTTAAAATATGCTTAGCTGGGTGTGGTGGTACATACCTGAAATTCTAATACTTTGGAGGTTGAGACAGGAGGATTTCAAGTTGAAGACCAGCCTTATCAACTAAACAAGACTCTCTGCAATCTAGTAAGACTCTGTTTAAAAATAAAACAGATCTGGGGGGGGGTAATAGCTTGGAAGTAGAATGTCTCTGGGTTCAATCCCCATTTCAAACAAACAACAAACAAACAAAAAACAAACCTAAAGCAAGTTCTCTATAATCATCCATGCTTATGATATTCACCTCAATGATTATCTCTCATCCAGTAATTCTAGATTATGCCCACCTTTTTAATAAAAAAAGTTTCATGAACTCCAATATGAAAGTATGTTTTGTTTCTTTAGTCAGTTAAAATAAACATATTTTAGAACAATTCTACAGTTAAGACTGGAAATTTCCAAAGAGTTTTATTTAATTAGGTTTATTTTTAATGATTAGGTAATTAAAACCACCTGAAGTAAACAAAGTATTTTAAATATTTACAAAATTTTAGGTCCCTGTGTTAGTCGTTTTCCCATTGCTATAACGAAGTACCCTGATACGATCAAGTTATAAAAATAAAGGATTTATTTTGGCCCCATTTTGGGATTCCAGGTCCTTGGAAGTTGGCTCCCTTGCTTTGAGACTGTGGTGAAATAGCACATTAAGGTGGGGGCATGTGGTGGAGCAAAAATCATTTACATCCGAAGACAGAGGACAGACAGGGAGGAAGAGAAAGACATTGGGGTCCCACAATCACCTTTCCCAATAGTCCCACCTTGGGGATCAAGCTGTTAGCATATAAGTCAGTGGAATACACTGAAGATTCAAACTATACAAGTGTGTTTTGACTATGTTAATTGGATATACTGCATTTAGATGCCTTTTCTTAATATCTGCATAGAAATTTCACTTAATTATGATTTTATAATATAATTTTTTGAAAACTTAAGCTTAGAGAAAATAATTCACAACCTATGATTTTCTGGATAATAATTATTCAATATACAGTTATTATATAATATTATATTAGAAAATTACTTTAGAGCATATGTATTTGTAATTATTGTGTTTAGGTTACCACTATGAATTTGATTAGGGGATTATGTACATTCTTAATTGGAAATCAACAGGAGAAAGGTTCAGGTCTTTATTCATTTATTGATTTTATTCCTTACATCATATAATAAATATTTCATAAAGTATATTAACAAATATATTTCATTTTTAGTGTTGTCTGCTATAGAGATTTCAATTCTACTAAAATTAATAAATACTTTAATATAATTTTATTTAGCTAGTCATATGTAATTTAATAGTATTGATTATTACATATACTGTCTACAAACTAAAAGTGCTAAAATTACATTTTTATTCAACTCCATCTTGCGAATTAACATGCAGGTGAATGTCTTTTATAAGATATGAAAAACATATTTTCTCATCTTGCCTATAGCATCACTTATGAAGTGATGTATAAGTGTACAAAATGAAGTGGTGACTTGTAGGCGAATGATTCCTGAGACTACTTGGAAATGACCTCTTCGTTCCTCTCCCTGGTTTGTGACTGGGAAGGAGACACTCATGCTGATTGTTGCCTGAATAACAGTCTTTCTATCTTCTCTGCTACCCATTAATAAAATATATGTCTATGATGTTATAATTTTCTACCTCCTCCCCCAATTGCTGAATATGCATTTGTCAATGATAGCTAGTTTTAAAAGCTCTTCTCTTCTCTTTTAGTTATTCTCTTTACTTTAAGGATTTTGACCTGAATATAATACTGTAAACCTTCTTGAGAATATTTGCACTACTTTCTCTGTTTCTCCTTAAAGTAAAAGGTGGGTACTATATTTTAAGTTCAGAAAAATGATGCTATATTCATTTAGACATATTTTCATATTAGTAAAATAAACTAAAACAAACATTTGTATTTGCTTGGATTTTACCTCTTCTTGAATAAATATTAACAATGCATGTTCTAGAGAATCAGGGGATATCATTATCATTCACACTCACTAAAAAGAATAAAGGAATAGGAAACATGTGAACAGCCTCAATTGAAAATAAAAAGGCATGCTAATACAAAATCAAGGTTTTCTTAACAATTACAATTGAAATTCATTATGTAGAACATGTGTCAGACAGAAATCAACATTGTTTTCAGACTCAATAAGTTGGCCTAATGAAAATAGAAAGAATAAGTTGGGGGGGAAAGTCCAAGAATTCTTTTTACCTCATTATGGATGCTCATCAATATAGCCTAAAACATTTATCTTTCACACAGGTAGAAAAATTAATCTTCCATAGTTTGATGGAATTTTTATCTCATTGCTTTTTTAATTGACAGTAAGCACTGATAATATAGAATTAAACACTAGTACAAAGCTGCTCCTTGATGAAGTTTTTGTCCTTTTTCTCTGACATTATTTTTATGAACCAAAGTTTCTCTTGACAAATCAATAACCACAGCACAGTAATTGATTTTGGGGGGAAGTTCTTATCAATAGCACCAACTTTCTAATTCAAAATAGAGAAGTACCCTTTACTGCTTTACATTATTCAAAGTGTCCATTTAGTTACTTTAACCATCTTCTTTAATTTGGTTTGTTTAAACTAACTTTATATACCATTATCAGAATTTAAATGTAAGAGATAATGAATAGTTTCTTTAAGGCAACAAATTATCAAAATCTAAATTTTGCTTTCTTCTTATTCACTTCTCATTTACATGACAAAACTTCAAGATAATGCCAAAATGTAATCAGGTAGGCACAATATAACTCTTAAAAATAAGTTAAGTTAGATCAAACAAAACAAAGAATGCAATGAAATAAAGCAAAACCAAAGAGTGATACATTAAAATGTGCCTCAGTGAATCATCACTAAATTGGAGTGCCCACATTTCTTTATTAAACCTCCGTATTTCTATAACTTGTTTATTGCTGTTTCTACCTTTAAATCTTGTATATAATGCTGTTTCTTAGGTTCTAAGGGGACTCTTAATATACTTTGTTCTTACCAATGAACATTGACTAGCTCATTCTCTTCTAATCTACTCACAAAGAGTTATTTCTTTGATGTTTCTGTTGTAATTTCCATTAGGCTTCTAACTATGATTTCACCAGCCCCCAACTTTGAATACCTTTCTTTTAGACTCCTTTCCTTCTTTGCTTATTATTTTCTAACAAAAACTTGTTGGGGGTGGATAAAAGGTTTGGGGTGGTTAGCTGTGGTATTGATATTTTAATTAAAAACAATGCTTTATTTAAAAAGTAAAAATAAAATTTTATATTATCATGTTCATCTATTTTGTGATATACTTTTCTTGAAATTGTAATTGTTCTTCCCAATCTCATACCTCTAAAAACTCTAAAACATAATCATTATACATTTTAGGATATATAATTTATAATATATGACAAATTATAATATAGTATATTAGACATATAATATGATATATTATATATAACATCATATATAATATAATCTATAATATATTATATAATTTATCTAACTGTATTTCTATAGAAGATCAAGAAAATTATTTTCAAAAATATCATCTGCAAATGTTTAAAATATTTTATGTGTAAAAATGTGTCCGAAACAATAATTGTTCCAGTAAGAATTGCTTTGGTCATAAAAACAGAAACCAAAATTAAGCTAACTGAAGCAAAAAATGGCACCTATTGGAAAGATCTTTTGGTATCTCATAGAGTTAACGGAAAATAGGTAGAAATAAAAAAACTCCAGGCACTCTAGAAATTGGAACTATTGATAAGTGTCATCAAGATTCTCTACCCCCTCCAATCTTTCTTTTCTTTATCCATGTCGCTAAATCCCCTCCTACTATAGTTCAACTGTTTCTCTCACTCTTCAAGTTCTAAAATACCATATTCTAGGGAAGATAATGTTTGTCTAGATTGATTGAATCATAAGTCTACCATTATATTAATTTCTCGGACCCTAAGCCAGTGAGATATGGTTGGCCAGGTCTGATATATGTCTAACCCTATAGCCAGATTTTCAAGTCATTATAATTGGATGTCCTTTCAATTAATATGTATTGAGGAAGAAGCAAAAAATTCAAAGAATAGAAGGATATCTGTTGCCAGAGAATGGTGAAAAGAGCTGTGGGAAGACAGTATCAAATTTAGGAGACCTCAATGTTTCACATTTTATAAACTATTTTCTAAGTGGGCAATAAATTAAGTCAGAAAATACAATTTAGAAAAAATAAAGCAAAAAATGAAGACACCTACAGATTTGTTCTTATTATTCTATGCACTTATTACACTAGAGAAGATATAAATATGAAGATATAAATAGCATATATGACTGTAAGAACATTTCCACTTCATCTTATCAGAATTTAGAAGGATGACAAAATAGAACATTGTAAATTTCCTGCCAAAATTATAACCTTTCTCTATTGAAAAATTCATCGCTCTTCTTTCCTTCGCCTCCATATCTACTTAATGATGAATATTTTGAATATGATGGGCTCTCAACAATGGGCATGGTCACAGGGTGAAAACTACTACAAATCACCAGAGTGTTGATGAAATACACTATGAATACTTTTATAGATTGGCCTCTCATATTCAGTTGTGTTTGATATGTAGGTTGGTTAAATCCTATAACTAAAACATTATGCTTAGAAAATAAAATGAACAAATAAGCAAAAAATCATTCTATGTACTGATTTTTTTTATAACTCTAATGATCTCCATTTAAAAGATTACAGTTCAACTGGGCATGGTGGCATAATATTGTAATCTCAGTACTTCAGAGGCTGAGACAGGAGGATTACAGGTTTGTAGCCTGCCTCAACAAGTTAATAAGGACCTCCACAACTTAGTGAGAACTGGCTTCAAAATAAAAAATAAATTAGTTATGGGGGTATAGTTCAGAGATAGAACATCCCTGGGTTTAATCTACAGAACCAAAAAGTAAAAAATGATTATTGTTTAAAACAAAAGCAGAGATTGTTCATTTATATTTGTAATTAATACAAATGACTCTTTCTCTTTAAATTTTTGTACCATTTTATTTTATTTTATCTTATGTGATTTTATTGTTTCCTTATAATCTCACATCATAATGTAAATCATGTTTACAATGACATACATGACCACAGCACTTGGTGGCTCCCCTCCACGTGGAGGCCCTCCCTTTAAAATTTTAAACTACACAAATAAATCTTGAATTATAATTTTCAATTCAGAGGACTACCTTTATTTAGGCCTAGTTTAGATTGAGATATAAATCATTACTTTCAACACTGTGTTTTGGTAAGACAATAAAATGGTCCTGGATACACGGCATTTCCTCAAAATTTCATTTCATAACATTGAAAGGATATTTAAAAAATCCTGGATAGCTTGCATCATTCAGGCATCCAGATGAAGCTCATTTCATTTTGTTTGTGCAATTTATGAAGTCTAATATTCACTCAGAACTTTTTAACCCCAATATATCTTATATGGAAAAAAAATATCAAAACAATTCCCCAGTGTGTGTGAAAAAAAAATTTTTAATATGCATGAGGGGTATTATTTGTAATAATACTATACTGCCACCTTGTGGAGTGAGTACATGAAATCCAGCTAAAGGAGCATTACTTACCAGTTTTTATCTCTGGAGCTCCAACAATTCTCTTGAGGATTCAGGGAGGAACTACTGTATATTTATAATCACATAAATGGATACATTGTGGCAACATACCACAATGAGTGAATTATTTATAAAGAATTAGCCACTTATAACCCATTTCTTTGTAGAATTATTTTAAACTTATATTGTGTGAAGTAATTTTACTTGGAAAATAGAAATTCATCTTTCATTTGCCATTACTTATTGTCTATATTAACCTCTTCAGCCTCGATTATTCAATCTCTAAAACAAGGAAGTTATGATTATGTTCTTTATAAATCATCAACATTATTCACCCTGTGTATAATTCCTGATTTATCAATGATGTCATATTTATCAATGATGTCATATATACCTTTTGTGAGGCACCATCTGAAAATGATTTTGTATACAAATTATCTGCCAACATATCTGATCTGTGTATTTACACAGATCTTGTTATCCAATTGCAAGGTTAGTAAAAAGCCAAATTTAATTACAATAAATACAGATAATGAAGAAAAACTTAACCCTCTCAAAGTACAAACAAAAGTTTGCGCTTAGCCAACGCATCCCAGGTGATTCTCATGCACAATAAATCCCAAGATGCACATTTTTTTTATTAAATGTAAACTCTGATTCTGGAGGTCTGGGAGGGAACCTTGAAAGTATTTCTGAGGAGCTCCAGGTGATGTTGATGTTGTAGGTCTGGGGCCATACTTTAACGAGCACTGTCTGGATGATGTGACTATTGCTTTAGTGTTTCTACTCATTGTCATGGCACAGTCTATGTTCTCAGAAGACATTTGCAAAACTAAACGTACCCACAATCAAGCTGGCAATGTTTCTGGAGCCTGATGATCCCTAGACTTACCGCTCTAGTTATATGGATTTAGGCAAGATTCTTAGCTGTGGGCCACAGTATCTGCATCTGTAAAATAGTTCCAAGAGCCTTATAAAATCAGCGGGGGAATGGTTGAGAAAAGAAAATTGCAGGTTCAAGACTAGCCTCAGCAATTTAGTGAGACAGCACTCAGTGAGACACTTTTTCAAAACAAAACAAACAAAAAGAGTTAAGGTGTAGTTTTGAGATAGAATTGAGTTCAATTCCCAATACCAAAAATAAAATCAGTGGGGGAATAAAATGATAGGGTTTATATAAAATATAAATTGTTATTAATATAATTTTTTCCTCTTTTGCCTGTCACTGAAGAACACATTCCTCAGTGACATATGTCACTCTGTCTCTCTCTCATCTTCCTCCCTTCCTCTCTCTTTCTGTATGAAGAGTCTAACAATTATTTTCAGTTATAAGCCATGAGACATTTAGAGTATTAGAAGATTTAACAAATTTTATGTTTTTTCATAAAATAACACATCTCTAAAATATTTGATGTTTTTTAACTATTGAAAGTAAAATAAGTTTTGTAAAATTCAAATCTCATCCATCAAATAGTTACTTCAGTACTCTTCTCTTCATGCTTGAATATCTCAAGACTTGACTCCCCAGACTGCCCAGCCAGACTGCCCAGGAAAATACTGCAGCTGCAGTTAAAGTCAGACCAGGAAACTCAGAACCTTCCTGCAGGGACCCCAGTGGCTGTATGCCACCTCCTTAAGACCACTATGAATCCACAGATCAACCAGCCAAACCACCCAGTGAAATCCTGTGGCTACAGCTGAACTCATCTTTACCTTTAGAGATACAAGCAGCACTTGTCAACACCACAAGTTTACAAAGTGCTTCAGCAGGAGCCAATTTGGCTTTAGGGACTACTGTGGCAATGGTCAAACCTGTCACATCTCTGAGTTCGCAAATTATGCTGGAGAGGTGGAAGAGGATACTATAATCAGACACAGAAGAAACATGAATTAGCAGACAGTTCACCACATCCCTGCAAGATCTCCAGAAATCACCACAGGACCCCAGCTGTGGTATCTGTAAATCAAAATAGCTCAGCCAACCATGCTTCAGGCTCAAAGGTTATAAATTTGTACACAGCAGTGTTTGGGCATTCAAGCACCAAGACCAGAGGCCAACAAGGTCTCATGTGATCACAGCTGCCCAGAGAGGCAGAGGTGTCTCTGGGGCTAAAAAAACTGAACTACACAAGCTCCAGGCTCAGGATGGTTCACTCTCTCCCTGCCAGAGTATGGGCCCTAAGAGTAGGGAGGCCAGAGGCCAACAGAGGTTCACGAAATCACAGCTACAAGTTGGAAACTGAACACTCCACCAGCAGAGTTTTTGTCATGCATGCATGCATACCAATGACTAACAGTGCTCCATGTGACCACAACCAGCAGATCAGCAGTGGTATCCCTGTACCATCAAAGCTCAATCAGCTGGGCCGTAAGCTCAGAACATAGTAATATCTGCCCCTCTGAACTTAGGCCCAGTGGCCACAGAGGCCAGAGGTCAGTGCTCTGCAGAGTTTAGTGGGTTCACAAACAGCAGAGCAGCAGTGGTGTCGGTGGGGTATTAAATCCCAACCAACAGACTGCAGGCTCTCAACAGAATATCATAATTTCTATCCCTGTTGAGTTTAGGCCTGAAGATCAAGGTGGCCTGGAGCCAATCAGAGACTCCTGTTTGTCTGCACTAAGTGCTATATCTTTTTAAAGAGGCTCTGGGGGACAAACTCAAGAGTTTGATTACATGAGACAGATTTGTAGAGGCAAATATATACCTCCAGCTTGCATCTTATTATATAAAGAAATAGCAGACACAAGACTCACACAAAGAGAAAGAGGATGCCAAGACTACAGAAATACAAACCCGAGAACTCTGAAAACATGAAAATGAAGACAAGTGGGAAAGTAAGCTCACACCTCAACAGCAAAGGAGGCCATCAATACTGACCTGCAGAAAATGCCAGAAGAAGAATTCAGAACTTTGATTTTCAATATGATCAAAAACCTCAGAAATGAAACCAGAGAAAATGTACATAAAATGAAGAACTTATAAATAGAGAAATTGAGGCCATAAATAAGAATCAAAATGAGCCTTTCAGTGAAATTAAAGAGTCAATAAATGAGTTAAAGACTTCAATAAAAAAAATACTTCTGGCAGTTTAGACCACATGGAAAATAGAGTCTCACTCTTGGGAGACAGCTTATTTAAAACTGACCACACAGTCAACAACATAGAGAAGACAATACAACAACATGACCAGAACATTCAAGAAATATGTTATAATATGAAACAACCTACTTTTTGGATAATAGGCATTGAAGAAGTTGTAGAGCCAGAAGGATGCCTAAGAAATATATGGATTAACAACAGGAATGGGAAAATATTCAAAATAAAGTTGTCAGCATATGCAAAGTCTCGGAGGCCAAGAAAAATTAAATAAATGAAAGAAATTAAAATGTGAATATTGCTAGAGGTTAAAGTGGAGAAGTCAAGTGACAAGAGGTGAATCTTCTACAGATAGTCAAGACAGGCCCAGGCAAGCATAATATAGCTTAAACATTATAGCAAAGCCTCTCAAGTACTAGGATTACAAGCATGTGCCACCATGCCTGGTTGATTTTAAAATTTAAAAAATTATTTCTTAAAGTAAATACTCTGGGGATTTGTCAACTTTTAAAATATTAATTACATTATATTTAAAAAATAAATTACATAAAATATAGGAGATAATCTAGGAATGTTTCTAAATAACAATAACACATAAGATTACTTTTTTTTACTTGTGTTCAGCTGTATTGGTAAATACAGTAAAAGTATAAGAAATATAATAAAGGTTCTTAATTTTTTTCTACTGAGGATTGAGCCCAGGGATATTATAACTCTGGAGTAAAGCCCCCAGTACTTCTTTTGTTTTTTGATATTGGGTCTCCTAATTTTCTGAGCATCTTGCAAAATTGCTGATGCTCTATAATCTTCCTGTCAGACTACCAAGTACTGGAATTATAGGCATATACCACCATGACTGGCTCTTTACTCTTTTATTTTTATTTTATTTTTTAACTTTTATTGGTGTGTTGTAATTATACATCATAGAGAAATATAGAGTGACAGAAATAAGTATGCAAAAAACAATTGGTGCATTTCCTTCTTGATCTTGTTTCCCCCTTCCCTTCCTCCAATATCATTGAAATTGGTATTAGTAATTTCATATACATACATGGCGTTATTTAAACTATTATCTTCCTTATGTCTTTTTTCTTTATGGTCAACATCTTGATATGAGCAGATAGATGTGCTTGAATTCTATTAGAACAATGTTATACTGATGAAGAAAGTGGTATCTTAGAATCTCATAATTGCTTCCTTAGATTATTTTTAATTAAAGTGCCTCAATGTTCTTACTAGTAAACATAACCCAAGACTCACCTGTCAGGTTCACAGCTCATTTGTCTCAGGGCAGGGCAGTGGGGTAAGTTGTGGACAGGTTAAAGAAAGTGCTCTCGAGGAAACATGGAAGACATGACTTCTTGGAAATGCTTGCAGGAAATCAGTAATGCTCCAAGAAGAGTACTATGGGGACAGGCTGACAAATAGACCCCTTGTCCCTCACTATGCTTTGCCAAGCAGTACCTCCTCTTCTCAGGGTGTTTTATCTAATGGTGTCTAGCTGGATGAGTGACACAGATGCTTTGCACATTGCCCTCAGTTCTGTACCCATCCCCACTCAAAAGGAATTTTATGTGTTATTCCATAGAAGCAGTGAAATTATCAGCATCAGCTTGTTCAGTTTTCTTGTGTGAGTAGCATCCAAATGAGCAACTGTCCTGGCCTGTGCACAAGAAAGTAGCTTTGTACAGATAGTTTTGTATATAAGAGAAAGCCAGTGTCCTTCAAGATAATATATATCTGAACTTTCCAGCCAAGTCACACTGTTCCCTTAACTTGGCTAGTTTTTTTTTTTTTTTCAGAACAGAAAGGGGGCATTGCCAGATATGGTGTTATACCTTCTTCCTTTCCTTTACTGATCATACATCACCTGAGAGCTTCAAAATTATGAGAAAATCAGCCTTTTCCTGTGTTATTTCCATCCTGCTTTATGGAGTAAAGAGCTATATTCATTATCATCTCATTTTATGCTGACCAACTGAGTTAGTACTGTGGATTCTCCTGGTTCTAAATTCTTGAATCTCTTGATAAACTCCAGATTTTCTGTTCTGTTCCTCAGAAAATATACCATATGGGAAAGAGAACATAGTTATTGATGAAGAAGTTGCAAGGAATTATCCAAAATATACTTTTCATCTTCAGAAAAAAATGGCATTTTTAAAATTGCTGTAGAGATTTATTGATCTACAGAAGCTTTGCTACTGTCAATATTTACAACTCAGAATGACAGTGTCAACTTCAATAGACACACTCAACCATATCCAAGAGTTGTAAAATTAGTTGGAAGCAGGTTAATGTAAACTCTTACATTTTTTTTATATTGATTCACTCTGAAAGTGAAAGATTTTATTTTTGGAAAGTGTCATAAATGCAAGTTGGAATATTTCTGGGAGTATGAAGTAAACTACTTTTTTCAAAGAAAACTTTTTTCCCCTGATGCATATTTGAATGATAGAGATTGAGAAAATAAAAAATAGCAAAATGTCTCATCTTTTTATTTTAATTTATTCATTTAATTATTAGTTGTTATAGATTTATATTTTACACTCTGATTAAGTATATTAAGAAATGGATGGGTAGAGAAACTATGCCATTTTCTTTTTTCTGGCAATAGCCCTAACATTTACAATTCACTATGAATGTTAGACATAATAGAATAAAAGCAAAGCAATGTTTACTGAATTACATGTAAGCCCAAAGCCCAACTTACTGATTCTTATTTTTTTTATTTATTTATTTATTTATTTATTTATTTATTTATTTATTTATTTATTTTTTGCAGTACTGAGGAATGAACTCAGGGGCATTCCACCTCTGAGCTATACCCCCAGCCCTATTTTTTTATTCTTTATTTTGAAACCGGGTCTCACTAAGTTGTGGAGTGCCTCACTAGGTAGCTGAGGCTGGCCTCGAACTGGATCCTCCGGTCTCAGCCTCCCGAATGCTGGGATTACAAGCCTAGGCCACCACACCCAGCTCCTGATTCTTATTCTTTAGATTTCACCAGCTTTTGGTCAGAGGCCAGCTGTAGTTGCAGGGGAAGTTTCTGTGGTTAGATTTCCAGGGAGAAGAAAGCACATGGAGTTGCCATTGGGAGGAAAAAAATAGCAATTTAATTCTACAGACCTGCTGCTTATACAGGATTTTGCACAAAATGATGCATGTCTACACCAGTGTGGATGTGCACTGATGTGTTACATGTTGCCCAATCATGCTTATATAACTAAGTATACATCTGAGGCTGTGTGGGATGAGTGGGTTCATATCCTTACCACCATCCTGAACTTCCCCTGAGCCTCACACTCCATCCCCTACAAGGTGAGGGTGTGTGACATGACTAGGCTTGCTGTACCTGCTTCTGGTGGTGAGAAATATTTGCACAGCACTCTATGTGTATGAAAGCACACGTGTTCCACCCTGGGAAGCAATGAGCATATATAATGCCATTGTTTTCTACAAAATCACCTTCCTCATTTGGGTGTTGTGCATGGATAAGAGACCATCCCCACTGCTAGGCTATGAGCCCCATAATGTGGGTGCCTATATGTCATAGCTTCTTATCTAATCATGGTGCTAGGGAAAATGACTCCAGAGGTAGTCAGAGGGCCCAGTCTTATGTTAAAATATCAGCAGCATCATTACCAGGGGCCTGTAAAAACCTATGTCCAGGAACATGATGTATAGTAGCTCCTTCCTGTCAGCCCTGTTTCTACAGGTCCTCCCATATATCCTTGCCCCATAATGAAGTGTGCCAAATTAACCAGTCTTATGTTGTCCACCAGAGCAGCTGCAAAGTTAGCCCGTGGTAAACTGCCCAGCTCTCTGTACTGACATTAATGGCCCAGTCTACTTCAGGAGAAAGAACCAGACCATCCAGAGCTCAGTCCACTGGCTAGAGTGGAGAGCACCAGTTTCATACAAAAAAGTTTCTGTGGCAGGCTGTAAGCTACAGTCACCCATGTGGGCAGGTGTCCATGACAGGAGCCATCAATATTCCATGCTTCAGTGGGTATTGGAACTTTCTCTTTCTTATAGGGACTTGGGGCACCTCCTGCTCTGTGAGTTCCAAGGGAACTGTTGCTTAGAAATGTACTGGCCTAAGCATAATGTGTAACTGTTTAGTCAAAGGGTTACTAGAAAACCATGCTCATTGATCTAAATATGTGTCCCACATGGTCAGAGTGGGTGTTTTTTTCCACCTCTATCTGGCAGGGGGGTACAAGTACAAGACTGTATCCAGCCTTCAGTAGGGTAGGTGGTTTGTACCATCACTGACCCAGTACATGGAATGGCTTTGCAAGCTCAGAGGGTAGAATATATGTCTGCTGCTTCCCAATGAAAGAGTAATACACCTCTGCACCTTTCCATAGCTGTGTCTAAAACCCAAATGAGATGTTTGTGGCACCTTGTTTCTGCCATAACTCTCTTCCAAAGCCTGTTATTCACTTGGATTATTAGTAGGAAAGGGGGGCTGAATCTACTATCCATAGAGTTGAGCCTGTGCTACTCCCCTCTTGGTGGCAGTAAGTGCAGTTTCCATTTTAGGGATATAATTCCAAGTTGTCCTTTTTTGGAAAATATGATGTAAAAGGCACATAAGCATAGCTAAGTGAGGAATAAATGTTCAGCAAAAACTCCAAAAGACCCAGAAAGGTCTGTAACTTTTTCACCATTCCTGGTCCAGGACAGGCTTGTATTTCTCTATCACTGTTTAGGTATCAACTTTGTTTTACCAGACCAGACAACTCCCAAGATTTTGACAGAACACCCAGGTCCATGGACTGTGTCCTCATTGTCAGCCCACCCCCATTCCTGGAGTGTGGTTTGGAGGCTGCATGCATCTGCATGCAATAGGACCCATCAGGTTTTTGTACCAGCCATATGAGAGTGTTGAATGGGCTGAGCCAGGTGAATTAACCTTGCCTTTTCTGGCTTCAGTATGCCCTCTTGTTAACTTGTACTGCCATACAATCTGCAGGGTTTTGGATTGGGCGAAGCTGCTGCCAGAGCACCAATAGTACTTTGTTGGATGGCAGGTATTCTATCTTCTCATGGTTGCCCATGGTGTCTAGGAGCTTTTGCTGCCACTGGCAACATTCTACCATGTACAGCTGCAGCTCCTCTTGTTGTCTACAGGGTTGGTCTATAGACACTGAGCCCACTAAGCCCCAGTCCTGCCTTCTGATGATCCACCTTGGCAGCCTTCTGGTCTCTTTTAATCATCCTGTGAGTTGCCGGTCCCTTTAAACTGCCTGGGCCTTCTAGACCAGTAGCTGATTGGGTGTGTCACTTCCTCCAGAAAGTGAGACTAGTTGTATGTCTCCAGCACTACCATGCACAGGGCTGGTTTCTAGGAATCCAGTTGGCCTATAGTATGGCTACATTTCCTAATCTAGTTGGCCTGTAGTATGGTTACATTTCCTAAGAAATGGTGAGCTTTCTCCTAAATGACATTTCTGTGTTGGTATCTGAGCACACGGTATAGGGGGGGCATCAGCTCCAGGTCTACTTGCCAAATCTTTACTGGTGTAGAACTCAACAAACTAGAGTGGAGAAAATTGGGGTCAAACTATTTTTAGTAGCATTACACCCAAGATCCATTCATCATAAGACTAGCATGTACATAGAAGGTGTCTCTACATCTTTGTGGCTGTGGCTTGGAACTCAGTTCTACTAGCAGTAGCTAGAGGTAGGATGAGAAATTCTGACATACTGCCCCTCTCAGAGGGACTTCTCTGACTAGGAACTTTGGGGCTGGATATCTTTTCATTTTTGGTTAAATTGATATGGAGTAGAATTTCCATCTCACTAATGTGGACATAGAAGAAAGAATAGGCTTTGATTCAAAGACTCCAGACTCTCACTGCGATTAATTTATTTTATTAATTTTCTTGAATGAATGTTCCTTTCACTTGATGTATGCCCTTAATATAATTTTTAGAGACTCTGTGTAATGTTAAAAATTAATTTTACTAGTTTTCTGAGTGGCAGGTCTGCAGATCTCCTCATGATGTCATATCCAAAGTAGAACTCCAAAACTGCCTATTGCCTATCTGTTTTTAATTGTATTATTTAATGGGCACCACATTAATAGAGTTAAATTATTTATTGTCCTTCACTGTGGCACAGTCTCATGATTTATGCACAGCCCCTCATTTATTTTGGGACCATTTATATTATTTTATTTCAACCTTAGTCAACGTTTTAATCACTGTGACAAAAACATGATATAAACATCTTAAATATGAACAAAGTTTATTGTGGATTATGATTTTAGAGGTTTCGATCAATGGTAACCAGGTTCCATTGCTCTGGGTGATGTTACAGTTGTCATGTTCCAATCACTTTCAAAAGCCCCACTTCTGAATATTGCTGCATTGGGGACCAACTCCTTAACACATCAGTGTTAGGAGACATTCTGTTACTGCATGGCAGTGATTTTTCTCTTAGTCTTGTCTCACTGAAATAATATTTTATTCAAGGGATAAAAATAGGATAAGCATAAATTGTTTCATTAGCCAAATGAATGAATCTTAATAAATAGGGTGTGTTAAGAGAGGGGCCTCTGTTAGAAGGGTTGAGAGACATTCCAGAGAGCGTTTCATAGAGAGGGCCATTCCTGTGTGAGAACATCCCAGGGTCTTCCAGATGATGAGTTCTTATATCTTGTCTGCAAGATGCCTTTCCCATGCATAATAATTTGGAATAGTCTTCTCTATGTTTCATGCTATATCTTAGTGACTTGAAAGATTCGACTTAATATCCTTTCTATGAACTCATCTTCATAAAATATATACTATGCTATTTATTTCTTTCAAAAATTTTTAAAATATTTTTAAATGTGAAATTTATTTTTTTTTTTAATTTTTTAATTTTTATTGTAGTAATTCGTGCAATATAGCGTACATCTTTGTTAAGTACAAATTGTTAACAACATATTTGCACACAATTCTCATTTGACCCCTTCCCCGATTCCCTCCCCATTCCCGTTCCCTCCCCCTCCCTCCCCCTAAGGTTCACTTCAGTGAGTGACCTTGTTATGATTGTG
>PVLC010005893.1:0-73038 GCA_004027655.1 Graphiurus murinus | reverse complement strand
TACCATACCACCACTTCCTTAAATAAACTCCTTGTATTCCACCCACCCCACCTCTATTCCTGCTTTCTAATTGAATTCTTTCTTGGAGAAGTAAGAAGTAAAAATTATTATCCTATAACAGATACACAAAACTACACATGTGATAGAACTGTATAGAACCAATCATATCACACACACACATACACACACACACACACACACACACACACACACACACACAGTGGATTGTGTCAATGCTAATTCCAGAAAACTGGGGGAAAGGTATAAGAAATCTCCTTATAGTATGTCGTTTTTATTTTAGAGACATAGACAGATATTTGTTTAGGAAAGCAAAAAATACACATTCAAGGGAGAATGTGGGCCACCCCAAATGTAAGAGAAAGGCTTCTTTATGTTATATATTACAACTTTCCCTGATGAGGTAAAGCCACTACTATTTTCCAAAATCTCTTTCTTCTTCCTCACCAGCTGGGCTGTGACTGCCTAGACCTTTATTGAGTAGGACCTACTGAGTTCCACTTGTATACAGTATAAGGCAGATGGGCTGGTGTTCACTTCCTTCCCTTGAGTTTCCCCTGAAGTTCAAGGGGAGAGGCATTGACAACCACCCCACTCCCCCTGCACAGCTCCCTAAAGCAGCTCTGAATCAGGGTGGGGTGGACCTAATCTCCCAGGTCCTTTGCAAACTGGAGGCATAACATGTGTGGGGATTGGCTGGAAGATACAAAGCACACATGATCTACAGCAAAATGCTTTTCCCATAGCCTACCTTAAGCCAGTTCAAATGAAGATAGAAAAATTCCCACAGCCACAAATCCTTAAGCATCTATATCATTTTCCTTTTTTAGGTTTTCTCTTAATGCTAACTTAAAGGAGAATGACAACTACTGACAGCAACCGTTCAGGGACTTGTGTGGCGCATGCATGGGCTCAAGTGGATTTTCTGGGTATTCACAGGTAGCTAAAACACTAACGTCTCCTCTACCCACAGAAGAAGAGTTATTAACACCACACTAAATGACAATTCATGGGAGGTTAACAAGAACGAAGCTCAATCTAATGCATAACCAGGAAGCTCTCTCTCCCCTTAGACACACTTCTACAGGAGATAGAGAATTGACTGAATGATAAAGGCATTGGTATCTATAATTTGTATAAAGCAACTTCCATCATTACTTCTAGAATCAGCCCAACTTCTTTATTTTGCCGCAACATTGCATTGGTCATGAGTCTGTTTAGAGCTACCCATATTTTCTGTCTGAGTCAGCATTCTCACTGCTATGACCCACAACACCTGATGACAGCAACTTAGAGGAAGATTTATTTGTTCACAGTTCTGGAGATTTCAAGGGCTCTGTCCATGGTAGGCTAGGTAAAGCCTGAGAGCTTAGCGCATGGTGGCGGGAGGCAGAGAAAGTGTATAAGGACTTTGCTGTCAAATCATGGCGGCCCCAAGCAAGAGAGAGTTTGTAAAGGAGGGTCAAGGACATATGCATAGTCCCTAAGGCCACACTCCACCAGTCTAGGTTACCACTAAATAAATCCATTGAAATGGATTCATGCTTAGAATCCTCATAATTCAATCATTTACCTCTGAAAATTAATATATGAGTTCTTCAGGGGGCATTCTGCATCCAGACCATAAAACACCTTCCCAAACACCAAAGAAGTCTGTGTGCCCATCTAAGTTCTCCTAGTGGATACTTCTGCATCATCTTCTGGGTTTCTAAATGCTGGTGTGGCATAGGTCAGCGTGTAAGTCAAACAGAAGACTTCCATGGTTCCTCATCAGCTACGAGTCCTGGATAAGGAAGAGCTACTGTACCCTGAGCTTCATGTCAACTGGCTCACCCAGCACAAAAGCCATGCAAGATGGGCACAGAAGTGCCAAAATGGCACTGTCTATTCTTTACCTCAGTCACCAGGAACTCTGCTAGGGAGTTTCTATTATAAGCCACTGTGCATTTAAATTTTTTTTTCCTGCTGCCACAAATACAGACAATTTTACTTAACATATTCCTCTAGAAAGCAAGCTGGGGACAGTTCATACAACTGTGAACTGCATGAATTCCACCTCTTAACTAAAATTTCCCCTAAAGCACAAGCAATGATATTCTGGACATAGGACTCTGATACTCTGGGGCAGGCAATAGGCAGCTGGAAGTGCTCTTCACCAATGGCTCCTCACAAGACTTTCTGAAGAGGTGCTGCCCTGTGAGCATGACCACTGGCTGGCTCACACTGCAGTGGGGAGCTCCTTGATAATATTTTACCCACTCTCCCAAATTTGACTGCCATTTATTTATTTATTTATTTATTTATTTATTTATTTATTTATTTATTTATTTTGATACTAGGGATTGAATCCAGGGACATTCTGCCTCAGAGTCACATCCCCAGTACTTTTTTAAAAAAATTTTAAACAAGATCTTGATAGGTTGCTGAAGATCTCACTAAGTTGCTGAGGCTGGTCTGGAATCTGTGATCCTCATCTCTCAACTTCCCAAATACTGAGAGTACAGGTATGCATCACCACACCTATCTGAATACCTTTAATTTTACCATTGAGAGCCTATCTCTGGTATTTATCATGCTGACTCGCAAGTCTCACCAGTAGTAGAAAACCATTTCTGAGACTCGCTGTGCTAATTCTCACAGCCTCTGGCAATAATTGAGATCTAAAGAACTGAAGTGCTTCTGACATAACAACAGCTGACCACTCCTGCAGGGTGAATTCTCTCTTTTTTTAAAAACGAACTTACTGAGATGCTTGACAAGCAATAAAACCCTGTAAATATTTAATACGTACAACTTGATGAGTTTGGAGGTTAATATACTGTGAGGAAATCATTGAACTATCATCACAGTTAATGCCATAAACTTAGCCAACACATCCAAAAAATTTCCTCCCACCTCATTCATGATTTTTTTTCCTTTTGCAATACGAGCACTGAATATGAACTCTACCCTTGTCGTAAATTTTTAAGCAAAAAATACAGTATTGCTCATGATAGGCCCTACACTGTACAGTAGATCCTCAGATCTCATTTACTTTGCAAACTGAAAATTTGTACCCTTTGACAAGCATTGTCCCACTCCCGCTTACCTCCATTCTGGCAACCACCATTCTGCTCTCTGTTTCTAGGAATTTGATTATTTTAGATTCCACATACACACAAGATCACGCAGTATTGTCTTTCTGTGCTTGGCTTATTTCACTTGATAAAATATTTTTGATCCATCCAGGCTGTCACAAATGACAAGATTTCCTTCAATTTGAAGGCTGAATAGTATTTCTTTTTATGTATGTACCACATTTTCTTTATCCATCCATCCATCTATGGATGAACTTTTAGGTTGTTTCTATATCTTGGTTATTGGAAATAATGAATGCTACAGTGATCATGAGAATGCAGTTTTCTCTTCAAGATTCAGATTTCAATATATACCAAGATGCATTTTCTCTCTATTTCTGCATTTCTCTGCATTTCTGGATCAAATACTAATTTTAATTGTGTGTGTGTGTTTACAAACCTCTATGTAGATTTCCATAGTGGCTGCACCAATTTATATCCCCACTAACAATGTAAAAGGGTTCCCTTTTAATCTTCACCAACACTTACTGTTTATTATAATTTTTTTTTATAATAGCCAAGTTTACAATGTGCGAGGTGATATCTCATTGTGGTTTTGATTTCTATTTCCATGATGATTAGTGGTGTTAAACATTCTTTACATTTTTTCCCTTTCTGCAGTACTGGGATTAAATCCAGGGTCTTAAGCATTCTAGGTAAGTGCTGTATCAGTAAGTTACACCCACAGCCTTTGAGTATTCTTTTTATGTAATTATTGGCCATTTTTATGTTTTCACTGGGAAAATGTCTAGTCAAGTCCTCTGCCTATTTTTTAATAATTTTTTTGTTTTGACTTGTCGGAGTTCCTTAGATACTGTGGATATTAACCCTTTATCAGATGCATGGTCTGAAAATCTTTCCTTCTGCTCTTTTGGTTGTCTTTTATTTTGTTGTTTTCTTTGTGTGCAGAAGCTTTCTGATTTAATATCTCCCACTTGTCTATTTTTTTTTTGCCTGTGTTTTTTGGTTTCATATTCTGGAAATAATTGCCCAATCCAATGGATAGAAGCTTTTTCACTGTGAATTCTTCTAAGAGCTTAATTGCTTCAGGCTTTATGTGTAAGTACTTAATACAGTTGAGTTGATTTTTGTATATGATGTGAGATGAGGGGCCAATTTCATTCTTATGCACATGGATATTGCATTTTTTAAATAATAGAATTTCTCCAGGACTGTCTCATGGAACTCCTGAGATTTGAAGAACATTGTGATGTTATTGCTGATTCAGCAAAACCAAAGAGCTGTAATCTGTAGTTTCTCAATGATGTTGGTTTGTGTTTTGAGTTTTCAATCTGTAAAGCAAGGCTAACAACAGCATATACTTCAGGGTGTGTCTAGCATAGAACCTGGTATATAACTTGTGAAATATACATAAAGGTATACTTACAGAATAAGTGAGAGGGACTACAGGGCCATATAGGCAAAGATGTGGATAAAAACTTAAAACACAATCAATCTTCTATGAAAACACTATATAAAAATAAAACAAATATTGTCTGGAAAAAAACCTCTAAGGTAAACAATCTATAGAAACCAAGAGTCCTAGATTCTAACCCCAGCTATTGATTGTAAATGTCCTTTAAACTCTGAGGCCAATTTCTTATTTCTAAAATAGAATTCAAATTATGTGTTCTTGTCTTGTCCCAGGGCTGTCATGGTAATCAATGATCTAATAGGAATGATCATTCCATGAAAAGTTAACACGGAACTTTCCAGGGCTATTTGTTACTGATTTCCCCCATGGGTGACAACTTTTGGTGACCTATTGCTATCTTTGCTTCCTTTTCAGTTATTATTTTGAAATACATGTGGAATAGTTTGGATCTACAAGTGGCTCAGGAAATTCTAAATTAAAGCCCTTGCGGAGCTCCAGCAGGCCCAGCCAGGTCTCAGACTCCAGGGTCTGCTCTGCACAAACAGATATGGTCCAAACACCACTCCCTACTGTCAGTGTCTTTCATAATGGAATTTTGTCAACAAATACACAAGCCACATCCTCCCATATAAGAAAAATGTACCATTAATGCCAATAAATAAATAAATAAACAGGCCCATTGCCTCCCTCACCACCCTTCCAGGCTCCTCTCTGAAATTTTTTAGAGTTATAATTGTTGTATTTATTATCTTTCAAACTCAGAGGTACAATTACTACTTAAATACTGAGAATATAATTAATCCCACATAGACAATCTCTGTGAAGATACATGCTGGAGGGAGATCAGTGTATTAATTTAATTTTGCTTTATTGTGAATTTTCAAATGTCTTCCAGTCTCTTAAAGTTATTTTGTAATTTTAAAAGATGGTGTTTTCATATTTTCTGAGGATGCTATAAGTTACCAATCAAACAGGATAGGTGATGTTTAGGTACAGAGTTTCAGAGTCAGATTAATCCTATTTATTAGTAAATCTTGAGTGACTATGGATAACTTAATTTGAACTTTAACTCTGCTCTGCCCCAGTTTCCTTATCTGTAAAACAGGGACATATCCAAATTTATCTCCTGGAATTCTTATAAGTATTAAATGAGTTGAGGTATAGAACACATAAAACAGTATCTGGCACAATATTAATACTCAATAAATGTTATCTATTGCTCTTTCTAATTGATCCAACAAATAAAACATGACTGGGAAACCTATAAAAGTCACTGGAAATAGCAAAGGCAGCATCAGGGATTTGAATGATAGTGGAGGGTCTCAACATATTCCTCAAATGAATATACCACCCCTGAGAGCTGAAAAGTTTCAAAAGAGGTAAGTTTCAAATACAGACAATACAAGCTTGGGGATGGGAAGCTGCAGAGATAGGAGGGAAACAGGTTGTTTTGCCGAGGCAGGATGAATTTGCAGCACTATGCTACATGGATTCAGTTTTGTGTGAGTGAAGCAGTTACTTCAGGTTTCAGCGATGAAAGAGGTAGAGAAAAGAGTGGGCAAGACTGGACAAGGCAAAGGACAGGACAGAAACACAGTCAAGTCCAGGATCCCTGCAGAGGGTAAAGCTGGGATTATATAAAACTAAAATAGCAAAGATGAAATAACTTAGACTCTCAGCTCAAAACTCACTCCCCTTCAACCTATGGAGTCCCTCTTATCCAAAGAGCTGAAGCCAGTTGAGATGGATTAGTACAATATCCCTCTGCGTGACACTGGGACATTGGCTTACCTGGCCAGATCTCTGGCTTTGGGACTTGCAAAACTGCATGTGAGATGCTGACTGGGTCATGGCCTAGATCTACCTCATGGCAAAACATGGGGATCTGGCTTGAGTCCACATAGCTTGGCCTCATTTTAAAATAAATCTGGAGTTTGGTAGATATTTGCATGTTGATTTTAAATAAATTCTAGTCAAATACCCCAAATTCCAAACTGGATATGTAACCAAACACCCACAATCTAAAGCCTTAAGCTCTAAATTGGTGTTTCTTAAACTAAGGAGTTGTTTGATTCATCATGTGCAAAGTAACAAAAGGAAGAATCAGTATTATCAAACGGGCCAATCAGGAAGTTATACTTAGCACTCCTCAGCATATGTTGTTTTTTCGAGATTTATTGCACAGAGGCATCCAGTCAGTAACAGCAGCTATTAGCAAAGTGCTAAGGAAATCAAGCTCTGAGGAAACAAAAGCAGAACTAAGTAGCTGAAACCCCCAACATAAAAACTAAGGTCCTTATTAGTTCTCAAGTTTTAACAAGTGCTTTTAAAAATACAGATGGCTCCCAACACATGATGTTTCAATATCGATATTTTAGCTTTACAATGGTGCAAAAGTGATAACCATACAACCATTTTGTTCTTCATGTTCAGTAAAGAATGCAATAAGTGAAACATTCAACACTTTATTGTGCAATAGATGATTTTTGTCCAATTGTAGACTAATGTAAGTATTCTGACCATGTTTAGGATAGGGGAGGCTAAGCTATGGCATTTGATGAGTTAGGTGTATTAAATGCATTTCCTTTTTTAATACTTTTATTGGTACATTGTAATGATACATCATAGTGAGGTTCAGAGTCATGTAAAGAAGCAGGTACTCAAGTCTTGTTGTGTTTCCCTTCCATTTAAGATATTTTCCAATTATGATGGTTTCATTGGAACATACCTCCATCATAAATTGAGGAGCACATGTACAGATTTAAAAGCTATAACAACCCTTTATTGCTGATTCTAAAGCACTTTTTTTCTTTTTTTTTTTTTTCGGTACCGGGGATTGAACTCAGGGGCTTTCTACCTCCGAGCTATACCCCCAGCCCTATTTTTTATTCTTTATTTTTGAAACCGAGTATCACTAAGTTGCGGAGTGCCTCACTAGGTAGCTGAGGCTGGCCGCGAACCCGGATCCTCCGGTCTCAGCCTCCCGAATGCTGGGATTACAAGCGTGCACCACCACGCCCGGCTTCTAAAGCACTTTTGACCCTCAATAAAAGCTAGAACAACTTTTCCTTGATGACTTTAAAGCACTTTTGACCCTCAATTGCCCAGGACACCACAAACAGGAATTTGGAAATGGACTCAGTATGTGAGTTTGTTTTACATATTGCCCTATTTGTTTCAAAAAGAAATTAATGTGGCTCCTAAATATAGACACTTGGCCAGGTAAATAAGAAGACAGCAAGCAAGAAAGAAAAATAAAGGGGGAGAAGGTGAAATGAACAAAAAGTAATGAGACTAATAAAAATGAGTTGCTATATTCTTTCACTTGCTTTGCCTGGTCCACAAAGTTGGTTTCAGTTCTAGAAGTTACTGATAAAAAGGAAATGTGAATAATTACTCAGGTCAGACTGTTTATAAGACAAAACCCACTGATGTCTCAAAAAAAAAAAACTATTTTTGAGACATGAAAAAATGGCAAAGACGTTCTGGTTAATATCATTCAAGGCTTAGAAATCTAGTCTAATACTGATACATTTTCCAAATCAGAGGATGATTGGACATCTGTCCTCCAGGCAGAGACTAAAAACTTGAGAGTTGGCTTGTGAAACTACTTGTTTACATCCAAAGGTCTGAGCAATTAAAAAATGAGAGTCTTCCAGGAGTCATGGTTTCTTTTAAATAATTTTAAAAACTGGTAGAGCATAGATAGAATATAAAGTAACAGCTTACAGTTGTCTATAGGTTATATTTGAAGAATGGGAGAAGACCCTTATTTTTACAAAGTTTAGGGTGAATGGTTATCCATTTTCAGAGCTGGTTGACTTGTGGGCTTCATTATTTTTAAATTCCAGGCAGGAGCCTATACATTTATTTATTTGTTTGTATATGTATTTGTGTCTATATTTGCATTTGACCCAGTTGTAGGATGAAACTTTAAGCTGCTTGTATGGGTATGTACAAAACAGATGACTATGGTAGGTCATTACGATGTTCATGAACTTTGCTAGTATGTTATGGTGTTTCTCTATGACAGATGGATCAAAAATATTCCCTTGGTGTTCACTGAAACAGGAATTCAGTTTCTTTAGTTAAAAGTTGGAAATCAGATGCGTGGTGGAGAATATACTAAGAACACTAGCGGTGCCTTATTCCAGTCAGATTGCTATAAGGAAACAGACTAGGTAACTTATAAACAATAGACATTTCTTTGTCACAGTTTTGGAGACTGAAAAGTCCAAGATCAAGGTTCAGGCATGTCTGGTGAGGGGCCACTTCTGATTTATGGCACCTTCTCGCTGTGTCCTCACATAATGGAGAGGCAACCAAGCTCCTTCAGGCCTCTTTTATAAAGACACTAATCCCACTCGGGAGTAGTCTGTCTTTATGAGCTAATCCCTTCCAAAGTCTTCACCGCCATCATTGTAGGGGTTAGGATTTCAACATACATTCAGACTAGCAATTGTCAAGTAAATATGTATGTGTGTGTGTGTGTGTGTGTGTGTGATAAGGAGATGTGCCCTTATTAATGAAAAACCGAGCCAGGCATGGTGGAACATGCCTGTAATCCTAGGACTTGGGAGGCCAAGGCAGCAGAAGCACAGATTCGAGGCACTCCTGACAGACTTAGTGAGACTCTGTCTCAAAATAAAAAATAAAAAACTATGGATGCCAATCTCAGTATCCTGTATGGGGAAGGTGAGGGGGTGGGGTGGGGTCCTGGAGGAAGCTCACCAAGTGCCGTGTGCATGTATATCCCTATCACTTTGAAATTTATTGTGATGTGAGAATACAATGAATATAAATATTAGATAGATAGATAGATAGATAGATAGATAGATAGATAGACAGACAGACAGGCCTTGGGGGTATAGCTTAGTGGTGGAGTACCCCTGAGTTCAAACCAAACACACACACACACATACACACACACACACACACACACACACACACACGAAACAATTGTATCTTAAAGTAAAAAATCTGCTTCTGCTAGAATGTGAAAGAAAATGACAAAAGGTCAAATACATATGAACACAGGACATAGTAGGTTTGAAGAAAAGGAACTTGTATTTGCTTTAGTTTCTAAAAGCCTATAAATTTAATAATCTGAAATAAAATTAAAATTTTAAAAAATTTTGACAAAGCTGTCTCAATTTTCTTTTAAAAATGCTCATGAATTCTTTACTGTCATGTATTACAAAATACAAAGCTAGAAGATGGTTTTCTTTTCATTGAAATGATAAGCTGGTCTTGGAGGATTCAGTCTGCTCTTAAGAAGGATAATAAAAGTCATTCCTTATTTTCTGAGTAATTTGTCCAAATACCATGTAATTTTCTGACTTTGTATGTCTTTGGGAGAAAAAAAAGAACAAAGAGCTCAGGAATAGCTAACGTTCCTGACAACAATGTTACTATTAACATATTTCTTTTTAAATATTAGATTATCATTCTGATAAATGGATAGCAAAGTAAGCCATTCACGGTTGTTTTGTACTTAGGTTCTATTTGAATAAAGTATTTCCTCTCCTTTGATAGTTCTTTTTTGATGTCAGCTTTTCAAGATAAGACCCTGAATTCAGAAAAAGATTATTGCTAAGGTGTTTCTAAGCATCACATCGTTTCTGGCACTTACTATTTGCTCTAGTAAGGAAGGATGTTAGGAATGATTAGGCTTATTTCATGTGCTCTGTATTTCTTAACTAGACTGATACTATTAGAAGGCCTTTCCCAATTATATGCCTCTTTTGCATAGGCATGAAGTTTCTACTATTATTACTAGTATTAGTAGTTATTATAAATTTTTTTAGTGTAAGTATTATGTTGTTAGCACAAATGAGATAATATTGTAGTATTTCAGTATTATTTATTAGTATATTAGTTATTAGTGATTGTTATTAATAAAATTTTCAGAGATTATTAAATACTTTATACCATACAGTAGAAGGATTATTTATAATGTTTTCACTGTCTATTTTGTTTTCCCCTCTGAGAGGAAACAATAATAAAGTAGTGATAAAATTTTTATGATACTATTGTCCTGTACCAGGAGTGGGTTTTACTCTCTCCCACTCATATACTGACGATTAGCATACCTAACCAGGTTATCTTCCACAGCAGGGTCTGATTACCTCTCATGCTTGCCTGGAGGTTTTAATAGGACTTTGAGGCCAGAAATTGGCTCTTTATCCAGAAAGATGGTCTCAGAGTGTCAGTGGCAGCAACAGTACCAGATATCCTTAAGTACGGATACAATAAGCACTAACTTCTGGCCTCCCAGCATATGCTTACATTGCTTGGGCAGCAGTCAGACTGAACCAGTGGACCACACGGGCTCCTTCTAGGACAGAAGCAGAGATGTCCTTAAACCAGACCACCAAACCAGACCACCTGGCTGCAAAGCCAGGTTGGGAAAACGGCATGTAGACAAAATTGCCAATTCTAATCTCAAAGATTTGCAGGGTGAGGAGGGGAACCAGTGGGAGAGCAACAAGAGTTGTGTGCATGTATTTTTCTGACACTCTGTATCCAATATGATGTAAAATTAAAATGTATCCAATTAAAAAAATTGGTTTCTGTCTATGGCTTATAGGTTTCCAGACTTGCAGACAGTAGGAAGAATCACTTTCTGGCAGTCTCTAAACCTTCAGGATGGGAATGAACTTCAGAGGAATGAATGGAATTAGAAAAGCAATCAATTAACACTTTTTTTTAGTCACCTTTTCTTTTTTCTTGGCCTCTCTCTAACCCGAAATTTGGTAGCTCCTGCAAATTGGAATGACCCATTTATCAAATGGTAGCTTATTCTTACTGCTCAGAACTCTGGAATAAATAGTTATGATGAGTCTCCTAACTTTGTAGGGCAATAGTTATTTGCATAGATTTATTAAGAATCTGTCCTCTTTTTTATGGAGCTATAATTTAACAAATTGATTTCTAAATTTAGGCCATACCTGGCATGTCTTCATTGAGTTAAATCTCTTTTCATCCATTATGACAAGCCCACTATAAAGAAGGAGGGCTGCACTTCATATGTAGAACTAATGCCTGTACAGCCATTGGGAAATTGGTATGTGTCTAGTCTATGGCTTACAAGGTTCCGGACTTATAGCCAAGAAGGAGAATCACTTCCTGGGAGTCTCTAAACATTAGCAATTTGAAGGGACCTCAAGAAGAGAAGAATTCACATTTATTGATTAAAGTCACAGTTCAGGTTTTTTTCCTGGTTGTCGAGGCAACAAGCTGAGGATATTTGATGCCTTGTGGCCTCAAATCTTCATCACAGCTCCCTTAGAAGAACATAATTGTGTCCATTTTGTTACTGAATACATTGACGTTTTGAGAGCTCAACAATCCCCTTGGGGCTTCATTCTTTGGTAAGCGGTGAATAGGTTAAGTCATGAGGTAGATAGATAAATAGGTAAGATAATATGCAAAAGAGAGACCACAGAGAAGAAAAAGAAGCCAAGGAGATGCAGAGTGCCTTTCTGAAGGGAAGGCTCTTAACGAAAGCCAGGAGGAATTGCTTCTGTGATGGGTTTTAGAAGCTGATGGGAAGAACAGGACTCCAGCACACTCTGGACTGAGTGCAAAGGGATGCAGCCTTCCTGGACTCCATGCGGCAACATCTATACAATGTTTATACACACTAACCCCTAGACCTAGTAATTCCAGTTCTATAAATTTTGCAAGAAAGTGGTTGTATGAATGATTAACCTAATCTTTTGTCCAGAGAGCAATAAGATGGACCATGGCCCCCTGGTCTGAAGAGAATCTATCAAGTACAGTGATTTCATAGAGCCATCACCTTCTGTGATTCCTAAGGAGTCTCTCTTGCAAAATGGCATTTCAGATCCCCAAGCTTAATGTTTTATCCACAGAGAAACTTTCTTCAACTCCTAAGCCACTGACTTTTGTCATCTTTACTTGTTGCAACTTAATTTATGAGATTTAAGACAGCATGAAAAGCAGTAATTTCTCTTAAAAGTGAAGTTACTGCAGATGGATGTTATTAAGAAAAAAAAGAAGTTTTTCCATAGCCCAGCAAAAAGAGAAAAACTGCTAAAAATTATCGAAAGATAAAAGTTGAAGAGGAATACTTATGGGAGTAATAGTGGGAGGAGAAGACTCAAAGCATTCATAGATATCTAAATTAAATATCTAAATGCTATTTGTTCATTATTCATATGGTAACTTTATCCATGTGTATCCACAATCTCAAATTCAAAATACACACATTTGCCAAACATTCCACAAAAAATATACTGCTTATAAAAGCATCTAAATAAGCATCCCCAATGGAAGCTATCCAGAGAATTCTGCAAGTGTGAACAATTTTCATTCAATCAGACAATGAATCTAAGATGAATTTATGGGTGAGGCTAGGAGGAATTCCTGGCATCAATATATTAAAAATTTTGAGTAGGTTCTTAATAGCTTCCATTCCTCTGTCACCGCCAAAAAATAAAAAATAAAAAGATTGCCAATTCCAAAACCTGGTTTGATTTTCCAACTCCATTAAGTATTTTTTCTTGTATTCAGAAATATGTGTTCCAAATTTGTTCCAAGTTCATTCATAAATAGGTTATGAAGATTCAGGACTTTGACGGCAACCACCACCAACAAATACTGCACAGGATTCTTGATGGCCATAGGAAAACCAGAGTTAATAATTTAATTTCATTTTATTTGGTCATATCAATGAGGATTTTATGGCTCAAGCAAAAAGAAAGAGATAAATTTTGCCAGCCAGACAGAGAGCTGCTGAGGTGAGCAGTAACAATATTAGCCCTGCTGTGAAAATAACATTGTCACCTATTGGCAGTATAATTGTATATTCCATGTTATATGTGCATATTTCATGTGCAATCTGTCTTCCTGGTTCTGGAATCAAGGGAGATAAAAGTCAAATGGAGAGCCACAGGAGCCCTCACACACTGCTAGGAGGAGTGCAAATTGTTGCAACTATTTTTCAAAATAGAGAATCAGCAAGAGAAGAACATATGCCATTGCTCAGGGTATGTTTGTTTATCTTCAAAAATGTATGCATGCATTCACCAAAAGATGTTCTAGAACACTGATAACAACACTGGCCAAAGAGCCCAAATGGAAACTGTCCAAGGTCCATCAACAGTAGAATGGAGAGATAAGTTGCAGAGTACTCACATGATGGAATTCTATGTGACCAAGAATAATGACCTGCAACTACGTTCAACACTATAGATGAACCTCACCTGTGTGATGTGAGAGTAAAACACCATACTCAAAAGAGTGCATATTAAATTATTCCACTTAAGTGAAGACTAGAAGGGTAAACCTAATGTATTATAGAAGTCAGGGTAGTGACTAGCTCAGAGGAGAGGACAGCTTAGAAGAAAGAGGCATGGGAGGACTTCTGAGGGGCTGGCCATGTTCTATTTTTGCTCTGGGTGGTAGTTACAAGAGTGTATTCAGTTTGTGAAAATTCACAAACTGTGCATGTATGATAAGATAGTTTTTTAAAGTTGAATGAATGAAAAGTTTAAAAGAAATGAACAACTTCATGTCCAGTCCATGAACTGGAATAGGAGATGAGGTGAAGAAACAGGACAAGTCATGGGAGGGGACCTTGTCTTTTCCCTTTTCTTCAGCTCTAACATGGCTGGAGAAAAGAGCTTTCTGGTCTCCCAATAAGAGGGGTTCCTTTCCCCTAAAGCTGGATTACCACCTGCAGAATTCTAAGAGTTGGTATTCTGAAGACTTCAAGCCTGCTGGTGATCGCAAGATACTGCTGAGATGGCAGAAAGAGTACTTATCCCAAACCATTCCTTCCTGCCAATGTCAGAGTAAACATTTTAATCCTGCATCCTGAGTTGGCTGCATCTCAGCTCTCCTGGGTGGATTCCACAGCCTCTCCTTTCACCACCTGCCTCTTCCTTTATTTGTTTTCAAAGAGAAACCTTTGCTGGGAGTGAACCCAGCAGCACAGTCCATCACCTTACATAAACAATATGGGCCATCTTGCACCAGTGTTCCAAGCCTCCACAGGGCTCAGACTAAATGCTGCGGTCTCTGCTCACCATGATCTGAGCCTGAGACTTCTTTATATAAACAAGCAGCAGGATCAGTATGTGAAGACTTTTCATTCTGATGGCAGTGTGACAAGGTTTCTCCCCTATCCTGGCTTCAATAAACTTTTCCTTTATAATGAGATAAAAAGACTCCTCTGGTCGTCATATTTCCCTGAGTAAGAGAATTAGCTGCAATGGTACTAACATTGCAATGACGTTTTCATCAGACATTTTTATATTGGAACCTAAACAAATGCTATAATAACCCAAAGGACGATACAGTCCAGTGATGACTGATCAGATTAACACAAAGCAGTGATCTAGAGCTTTTGTATAAGGAAATCGCAGTCATTATTACTAGTGACTCTGTATTGTGTTACTTGTGTATTTAACAATCATAATGATGATTATGACAAATGGTTATTATTTCTACTGTTCTAAGTATTTTCACATATATTAACCTATTGTATGCTCAGAATCACCCTATGAGATAGGTACTATTAATATGCCCATTTCACAGATACAGAATATAAGGTACAGAGAGATTAGGTTATCTGTCTCATTTCAGAGTTGGTTAGAGGTGATGCTGAGGTGTGAATCCAAGCAAGCTTACTGCCTCTCTTATGAAGGCTGCTCATCCTAATTTCTTATTAGACCAAATAAAATGAGCTTGATTCCTTTAAGCACATTTTGGCTATGAGATATGATGGATACAATGACTGTACATGGGATTGCTGCTCTACCAACAAGCCAAAGGAGTAGGGGTGAATTTATCAAGAATAATTCTCAAAGTGGGTGAGTCAGAGGCAGGTAAGTGAGGGATCACTGCAAGGTCATGTTCATGCCATGACCCAAAGTCAGGAAGGTGGTGCAGGCTGTGACTGCTGGGGCGAGACTAAATGGAAACAGCAAACTGGCCAACAGTGAGGCAGGGCATGGTGGTGAACAAAGGAGACATGTCGGACACACCACCACAGGAGCCAGGGTGGAGGGAGACGGACACAAGCCAGGGAGAGTGATGGCAAGGAAGGGTGAAGAGACAGAGGGAGCCCAGAATTGAGGAGTCAAGTCAGGACAGTCACCCGTCCTGCACGTGGGGACCATCCAGCAGCCTTTCTCATTCCCTGTCTTGGCCTGGGCAGATGGATGCCCTCCTTCCCTGTTGTACTGTCACTTGTCATCATAATCATGGTTGTGTGATTAAACTTCGAGAAGTTGCTGTGGTTTGGATGAGTGTCTCCCAAAGGCCCATATGTAAAGTCTTAGTCCCTAGGGCATACTTGTCTGTCTCTATCTTAAATAATTCAGAGATCAAGCAAGAAAGCAAACCATGCTCCTGCTACCAGAGGATAAGACTGAGGACCTCATGTCAGTTATCAAGGCTGAAAGCTTGCTTACCCAGGTCCACTTGAAGACTCCCATCCTGCTGAGCCAACAACAACAACAACAATAATAAAAATAATAATGTCTCTTTTCAACCCTAGCCATTTTCTCCCTCAAAGTACCTGCCTTGAAGTCACCCATCCCAGGACCTTAAAGCCCCATCAATACCTTCCCTTGACTCCCAATCATGTGATACTATTGAGATCGGCTGCGAGCCTTGCTCTCCCTTCCTGTCGGGTGCCAAATTTGATTGATCAGTTCATGTTCCTTGTGCTCTGTAGAGAAGCAACAATCGGTGCTCCTGACATGATTCTGCAGAAACATTGATTTTCTTCAAAAAACCACTGAGTGAGCTGGAAGTCCCTACATTCCCACTAGATTTAACATTCTACTTTAAATTCCAGTCCTGATTTCTTCCCAGTGCATCCTCTGTCTTGTCTAGCTCTCTAGACACTGTTTCTCTTTCTCTGATCACTTAGGGTCAAGTATTTAGGAATGGCATTTGGTGCAAGAGGTAAGCCTTGCCCCCTGCTTATTGTCTCCGAAGAGTGTGATTTTGCATTACTTGGACCTTTCCTCACTTATAAAAGCAAATTGTTGCCATGCCAGAGCTCAGAAACCTCTGAAATACATAAAGCTGTAGGTATAAAGGGAGGAAATGGGCACTGAGAAGAATTATGAAGCACCTGAAAATAAATCAGCCAAATAACAGAAGTAGGAGTTGGCCACAATGCAGAGCCCCCAGGAAAGCAGCCCCATGCCTGCAGCTGTGACTGGCCTTGCCAGATGAGTCTAGCAAGGCTTCACTTTGCAATGTTTGCAATTATAGCTAAGACTCAGCTTAAGGTTGTCTTAGGAACAGTTTTTCTCAAAGTAGGGCCCCAGGACCAGCAGCAGTAGCAGCAGCAGCAGCAGCCCTAGGAACTTATTAGAAGTACAAATTCTCCAGCTCTACTCAAGAATTATTGAACCAGAAACCCAAGTGGCAGGTGGGGAGGAACACCTGGCATTCTGTGTTTTAACAAGTCTCTGTGGGAGTCTGATGCACACGTTCAAAAACCACTCTGATATGTCAGAAAATACATCTCTAACTCTTTTACTTTACAGCTGAGGAAACAAAACAGGCCCAGAGAGGTTGAACCACTTGTTCCAGACCACATCGCTTATTAATGTCCGGGACAGGCCAAGAACCCAGGTCCCCTCTGTCCTGTTATAGGTCACCTTCCATTACCTGGCCTGAGTAATGGCAAACACACCTGGGTGCACATCGGTCACTAGAAACGATCCTGAGTAAGGGCCTGGGAGGAGCACCTGGCTGGAAGGGGAGGTATGCAGGGCGAACGCTGTGCTCCCTACACCCGGTGAGTGTGCTAGTGTCCCTCACATTGAAGGTTTATTGGAGGAGGCCTTGGGCCTTGGACTGCAGATGTGTGCTCCTACAGAGGCTCAGTGGCTGACCTTCAAGTCTCTGGTCAGTTGACTCACCATCCAAAATCCTAAACCATCTGTTTGTCTTTGGTATCATCATAAAAACCAGCCCTTACACTTGTGTGGCATCGTGCAGTTTATAAGGTGCCTTCACTTTTGGCAGCCACGTGAATGCTCCATTCTGGAAGGCGAGGCCCAGAAATCTGCCTGCCAGATGAGATATTTCTTTTCTTTCTTTTTTCTTTTTTCAGATGAGATATTCTTTGGCTCAGATCTCTGCCACCCGTTCTTTGTCTCCTGGCTCCCCAAGAAGGCCCTGGTCTAGTCAAACCTCTAGTCTCCTCATTCTACCACCTCCAGGAGTCCCTCAGGACTCCCTTTCTCTTCTGGCCTCTGCTGGAGGGGTGTGGCAGTGTCCGCCCAGGCTGTGGCCCCCTTGGGGGAAGAGGGCCAGGAGGCAGGGCTGTGCGCCAGGGTCTGTCTGGGTGTGATAAATCAGGGAAGCAGGTGATAGACAGGTACAGGCTTCTGAATGAGTGTACAGTAGCCCGAGAGGGAAGCAGTCTGGTTATGGCCTCCCTTTCTTCTCTTCTCCATGGAGATATTTATTTCCTAGGTTTGTGCTGCCTCTGCAGGAGAATAAGATTGCTCTTTCCAGGGTATTATGGTGGTACTTGTGTATCCATGTTCATAGCAGCACAATTCACAATAGTCCAACTATAAAACCAGCCTCGGTGTCCCTCAACAGATGAATGGGCTATGGAACCACAGAGTATCCACACAGTGAAATTTTATTCAGCCATAAAGAAGAATAAAGTTATGCCACTTGCAGGAAAATGGATGGAACTGAAGAATATTATGCTAAGTGTGATTCACCAGTTTCAGAATGTGCAGGGTCGTATGTCTTCTCTCATATGGGGAAGCTCGACAGAAACTAGAAAACAAAAGAGATTTCAAATAAACGAGGAGAGAGACCAGTAGAAGAGTGGAAGGGGATTTGGGGAGGAAGGAGGCTTGATGCAGGAATCAATCCAAACAATCCTATGTATACTTGTGACGCTATCGATGCCAATTTCAATATTATGAGTGTGTGTGTGGGGGGTGGGACCTGGGGGGAAATACACCTGGTGCTATGTACCTCTACGTTTTCTATCACACTAAACCTCAATATGATGTATGTTATAATGCACCAATAAAAAAATACACACACATATGAATGAAGAATAGTATAGGAAAAAAATTAACACACACACACACACACACACACACACACACACACATCTGCTGTTTTCTGACTGTGAGAAGCTCTGCTTTGAAGAGAGAGCAAATCAAGCATTTTCTTTATAGATTATCCAGAGGATCTGTTTCTTGGACATTTCCATTTTCCAGGCTTCCTGAGGACTTCAGTTATCCTAGCCACTGGAGAGGTAGCTCGGGTGTGTTAAGAGGCTCTTGGCTCTGTCTCCAAGTTCATCAGTTCATTATTACCTCACTAGTCGTCTTTAATTCCTCTGCAAGCCACGCTGTTGGTGCTGGATGCCTGCAGCCCTACTGCCCCCTGGGACACACTTTTTCCTGGATTTTCAAAGGATGGTTCTAGTTCATTTTCCCATCTTCAGCCTAAAAGCCCTATAGACTATCCTATCACCAACTTTATCCTCTGTTGCTTCACCCTGCTAATTCTGTTTATGGGTGTGCATGGATTTCCATTTGTTTATTCAGATTTATTTATCTGCTTCTTTGTTCATCCTCTGATGAGCTAGGAGGATCCCTGAGTGGATGGTGCCAGTCATGTTAACCCAACCCCCTACTACACACCCTAATGCAGGCACTCAGCAAATACCTGCAGGTCGAGTCATGGCCCCAGACTCCTCACACTTTCTAAGGAAAAAGACAAGTCCACTGAACAAAAATTGGCTCAAAATTCTGGCCTGTCCCTGAAATGCACAGGTGGTGGCTAACGGAGTCTTGGACGGCTTGTCTCCCTCCCAGGGCATCCCCAAAGCCACCCCTGCCCCAAAAGGAGGCCTGCTGTCTTTGTGCGCTGCCAGATTCCCTGAGGCAGAGGAAGCTAGTGCACTGCAGATGTTTACTGAAATAACACAGTTCAGCTGAAAATCCACAGGCTCCAAGAGAGGGGGAAGAAGGAGGAGCAGAGCAGAACAAAGCAATAAATATGAAAAGGACACTCAGAGAAAGCCTAGAGAAGGGTCTGTTCCTCCCTGCACTGTTCCATGTGGGATGAGACCTTAGCCCTGAGCTTTGGTGTGGGGTGCCATACCCCTCCTCCTGTCAACTCAGTTCTCATCTGCAGTCATTACCTTCAGACTCAGACTGTGCATGGGTCCCTTGTTGTCCCCTACATGTGAGATCAAGCCAGAGGCTTTGGGTGGGGTCGGCCTGTCCTGCGCCCTCTCTGCTGGGGCCATTTGTCCTTTAAGCTTCACCCCTTTCCATGGAAGGACAGTGACTCTCCTGGAAAGCAAGGGGTTCAGGCCTCAGGCTGTCACTAGGCTCTTCTACTAAACTTATCATACCAGGTTGAAAATGGGACAGCTCTCCCTGTGGAGAGTCCTGACAGTGTGCTGGAGAGGGGCAGGTAGTGTAGGCATAGAGAGAAGAGTTTGGAATCAAAGAACTAGTCAGTAATGTCGGGTGTGATGGAACAAGTCATTTAACTTCTCAGTGGTGCTTGTATTACAAAGTATGCCATTTACAAAATAGCAGGTATCGTATGCACATATGCATGTTTGCACATATACAAGTGTACCTACATATATGTGTGTATGTACATGATGTATATGCTGGGAAAACTGATGAGCACCAAATATGAAATGATGATAATCTTAGCTCTGTGTGATTGAGAGTGTACTGGTATTTCATATTCTTTATACTTGTATGAAGTTTTGAAGTATTAATTATACAGGTTAATTGAAAGGCAATTCAAAGCATAATAAAATTTTAAAGGATTTATTTGCTGAAATAGCAATTCAAAAATTAGGCAGCACCAAACTCCAGAAATGATTCTGGAGAGCCACCAAGGAAGCACAGGGCCATGTTTTATTGAGTAAATGCAGACGTAATTCAAAGAAAATATTTGAGAGCTAGGTATAGCTCAGTGGTGGTAGCATGCTTGTCTAGCATGTGCAAGGTTCTAGGTTTGATCACCAGTATTACAAAGAAAGAAAGGGGGGGAGGAATGGAAAAAAGGGAAGGAAAGAGGGATAAGGAAAAGAAAGAGAAGTGATAAAGGGGGAAAATAAAAGGGAAGAAAAAAGAGGAAAAAGACGGAAGGAAGGCTGGTTTATTGATATGAGTAAAGTTTTAAAGTTGCCCTATACAATCTGTCCTGCTAGAAACTCTCTAGTACTAAGTTGGCTGCTTCTGGTTGATTGAGCTTAAGTTCTGTCTTTCTTTAATACAATCATTTATAAGAATTGGCCCCTGTTAAGTTTCATGTCTGCTTGTCATTTAAATAAGGTTAAAAATCTCATTTTTAAGATCTAACTGGCTTTGCTCAGAGAATTTTAGGCCTTGTCTCTATTTTAATTTTCTGTAATAAGACAAAATTTCCATAATCAGTCTTAGTCTACTTTGTGCTACTATAACAATACCTGAGACTGGGTAATTTATGAACACTAGAAATGTGCTTCTCAGGGTTCAGAAGGCTGGAAAGTCCAAGACCCAACGTGTGGGTACCTGATGAGGGCCTCCTTGCTGCCATCCCACAGCAGAAGGTAAAAGAGCAAGAGATCAGCCGTGGGGCCTCAAGCCCTTTCATAGTTGGTATCAATCCATCCATGGGGTGGAGCTCTTGTGACCTAAATACCTCCCGTTGGGCCTATCTCTAACACTGTCATTTTGGAGATTAAGTTTCTAACACATGCTTTTTGCCTGATGCATTCAAACCATCATACTTAGAAGAAGCATTTGATAAGAAAGTAATTTCCAAGCCGGGTGTGGTGGCGCACGCTTGTAATCCCAGCATTCGGGAGGCTGAGACCGGAGAATCCGGGTTCGAGGCCAGCCTCAGCTACCTAGTGAGGCCCTCTGCAACTTAGTGAGACTTGGTTTCAAAATAAAGAATAAAAAATAGGGCTGGGGGTGTAGCTCGGAGGTAGAATGCCCCTGAGTTCAATCCCCAGTACCGCCAAAAAAAAAAAAAAAAAAAAAAAAGTAATTTCCAGCTCACTGCAGCAGAGAGTAGATATAAGACTCAGTGGAATCATCCTAGTCTAGACGAGTGGTTTTTAAAATGCAGTCTCTGGACCAGCAGCATCAGCATCACTTGGGAGGCTGGAAGGAATGCAAATCCCCAGGACCCCGCCCTCATCACCTTACCGAATCCAAGACTCTGGAAGCGGTACCTGGCATTTGTGTTCTAACTGACCCTCTGGACAATTCTGATGCATGCTGAAGTTTTGAGAACAACTTATTATTGTTACTAAAGACATTTTCAGGAAGAGTGCTACAGAATGGTTGGTGTAGTGTCACAAAATATTTGAATAGAAGGATTAAATTGTAGTGTCTGCTTCCAGCAGACAGCTGCCCCTAAGCAATGGCTGAACTCACAGCAACAGTGGAAAGGCTCTGATTTCCATCCTTTCTGTCCATTCTGTAACCAAAGGATGCGTGCCTTCCTTCTCCTGTTAGCATCAAAGACCAAAATTCCCTCTGTCCCTCAAAGGAAATGGCCATCACCTTGCCGTCCCTGGTGCTATGGAACAGAAACTGCCTGTCTTCCTCTAGGACACAGCTGTGCAAACCTACCCTCTGGAACAACAGTAGCCTAAGGAAGAAGCTCTAAGCCCTGCAGGAAGGCTGCAACATTAGCCAAGAAACCTGGGCTGAGCAAAAGAACCTAGTTTCTCTCAGTGTTACCTGACTCGAGACTTAGTTACTATATGCTCCAATTGACAAATTTAAAGAAATAATTATAACAACCCAAACAACAGCTAACATGTGTCATACATTCAGTAAAATACACTAAAATGTATGTAGTTCTTTTAATTTCATCTAACAAACCAATCCTCAGAGTGATTTTTATGACTCCAGTTTCCTCCAGAGTGAGTCATGAATAAAATATGCACGCTTAGGCTCAGGGAGAAAGGAAGTGGGAGGCTGCCCCACAGGATGGAACCCCAGAGGATGGAGGAGAAGAGGAAGGGCTGGTGGAAAAAATCGGGGGTGCAGGCTGGGTGGCTGCTTCCCTGTAAGAAAGATCAGCTGGCCGGGGTTTGAGAAGAGTCCCAGAGCCTGGCAGAAGGAGGCTGCCATGGGCCACCCAGACAGGGTCTGTGACCCTCTGACACCCAATTTCTGGAACAGCATTTCTGATTTCCATCTGGCTTGCACTCTTGCCACAAGGTACCTTGGATGCACCTCGCTGATTCCTACTAAATCTCAGGTCTCTGGCAGGATTTCTTGATTTTTAGCTGACCTATGACCTAATAAAATATTTTGATTTTTAAATCTTTAATGGACACTTACTGATTTTATATGTTAGTGGGGTACAGGGTAATATAACAACACATATAGGGTAATATAACAACACATATATACAGTGCCCAATGATTAAATTCAAGGTAATTAGCATACCCATAATCTCAAAGAGTTATCATTTCTTTGTGTTGGGAAACTTCAAAATCCTCTCGGTTATTTTGAACCATATAACAAATTTTTGTTAATAGTCACCCTCCTGTGGTATAGAACACTAGAATTTAATGCTTCCATCCAAATATTTTGTACCACTACACCAACCATTCTGTAGCACTCCTCCTGAAAATGTCTTTAATAACAATAATAAGTTTGAAATAACAATGGGCAACACACGTTGTAGATTCACTTCAATATGCTTGACCTATTTTAGCTCTTTTCATCTTCACAACCATCCTTACTGATGGGGAAAACTCAAGCACAGAGGGTTCAGGTAATTTGTCCTACATCCTCTTGGGTTAAGAAATGAATGAATGAACATATGAATGACTGAACTAATAAATACTCTAGATCAGTGGTTCTCAAAACTTCAGCATGCATCAGAATTGTCCAGAGGGCCAGTTAGAACATAGATGCCAGGAGCCGGTGTGGTGGCACACGCTTGTAATCCCAGCATTTGGGAGGCTGAGACCGGAGGATCCGGGTTCGTGGCCAGCCTCAGCTACTTAGTGAGGCCCTCCGCAACTTAGTGAGACCCTGTTTCAAAATAAAGAATAAAAAAAATAGGGCTATGGGTATAGCTCGGAGATAGAATGCCCCTGAGTTACCGCTTCCAGGGTCTTTGATTCAGTAAGGTGATGAGGGCGGAGTCCTGGGGATTTGCATTCCTTCCAACCTCCCAAGTGACGCTGATGCTGCTGGTCCACTGCACTTTGAAAACCACTCGTCTAGACTAGGGTTGATCAAGGAGTTGTTTTTCTTTGTATGTATGTTTGTTTGTTTTGTTTTGTTTGTGTTTGTTAAAGGACCAGATAGTAAATGTTTTTGCCATCTTTCAGGCTTTACAGACTAAATGGCAAAATTGAGGCTAGTGTGTAAATACTTCTATAGCCAGTTAAAATGTAACAATTGAAAAATATAAAATCCATTCTTAGCTATCAGGCTGTACACAACAGGTGGCTAGTGGAATTTGGCATATGGGCTATCATCACACCTGTTTCTTGCTCTTCCTAGGGTCCTGGACTCCTAATGGTCTTATCAGGAAAATACACCTTAGCTTCATGCTCATGGAGAGGTCAGCAAACATCAAGGTCAGCCTTGAGATGTAGTGAAGGTAGAAGAGATGCCACTAAAGAAAGAAAGACCTTCCTTCGTAGCTCTCCCCAAATCCTGGAAGCCCACGGGCATCCTGGTCATTATGAGTTTGAAATGTTCATGCTGATGGATGATGTTGGAAACCAATCACATGTCCGATTTTTTTCAGAGCCAGATAACCACGTAAGCAACATACGAAATGTTTTATAAAAACAGAAGTCTAATATGTTTACTATATCTTAAATACAAGTAGTAAAAATTTGATTTTCTTGAGACTAGCTAACACTTCATAAATATGAAGCTGGGGGTATAGCTCAGAGGCAGAATACCCCTGGATTCAATCCCCAGCACCACATACAAAAATTAATAATAATAATAATAATAATAATAATAATAATAATAATAATAATAATAAATGCTGGTGAGAATGTGGGGAAATAGGGACACTAATACACTATTGATGGGATTGTAAATTAGTGTAACCACTATGGAGATCAGAATGGAGGTTCCTCAAAAGACTAGGAATGGACTTGCCATATGATCCAGGTCTACCACTCCTTGGTATCTTTCCTAAAGAATTGAAGTCAGAATACTATAGGGACACATGTGTCCCCATGTTTATAGCAACTCAATTTACACTAGCCAAATTACAGAACCTGCCCACGTGTCCATCAAAAGATGATGGATAAAAAAATGTGGTATATACACACAGTGGAATTCTATATCGTCATAAAGAAGAACCAAGTTACATCATTTGCAGCAAAATGGATGGTAGTGGAGAATAAAATGTTAAGTAAGATCAGTCAGTCTCAGAAAATCAAGGATCATATTTTTTCTCTCATATGTAGAAGTTGGAGAGAAAATATGAAACATAAGGGACTTTGGATAAATGTGGAGAGAGAACTGTAGAATCGTGGAAGAGGGTTGGAGGAAGGAGATAGGAAGGGGGGAAAGGAGGATTAAGGAATAAAACAGTTCATATAAAGTTTTGGCAATATATAAAGGTGAAAAAAAACTTTGATTTTTAGGGGACTGCTAACACTTTATAAATACATTTTTTTGTTGTTTCAATTCATGAAGTCATGTCAGTTGTAACTGGGTATTTGGAGTAAAGAAACAAATAAGGCTGCATGCACAAGTTGCTAAGAAGGGACTAACAGTTTGATAAGACTTAAAGCTCAGGGTATACCTGGAAGTATAGCAGAATGTCCATATATAGTTGTAAATAAATATGAATTGTTTGGAGAGCACTCCTATTGTTGATCATTCGAATAGTGGCAAAAAGAAACAGAATTGTCTGTAATGAAAATACCTGTAAAAATGAAAGTATATTCTGCATTTGGAATCAAATATTCTGAATAAAATATGAAAGCAATAGTTGAGCTCTCCTTTTTTGTTAGTACATGCAATTCTTAAATTAAATAGTTTAGCCGGGCGTGGTGGCGCACGCTTGTAATCTCAGCATTCGAGAGGCTGAGACCAGAGGATCCGGGTTCGCGGCCAGCCTCAGCTACCTAGTGAGGCACTCCGCAACTTAGCGAGACCCGGTTTCAAAATAAAGAATAAAAAATAGGGCTGGGGGTATAGCTCGAAGGTAGAATGCCTCTGAGTTCAATCCCCAGTACTGCAAAAAATAAATAAATTAATTAATTAATTAAATAGTTTGATAAAAATAACATGATCTGGCGACAGCCTTTAGGCTGCTCATCCCGGCCAGCGGGTGGCTGGTAAATAAAGCAATCTCTTTGGCAAATGGAGTCTGGTGTGTCTCTGTGGGTCACCTCGCAACATTTGGAGGTCCCAGCAAGATCCAGAGACCCAAACGAGGGGAGAGGCCCTGGAAGGACTCCAGCCCTGGAGGAACTGCCTGTGTGCCTGGCATCAGGGGAGGCGCTCCCTGAGACATTCCAGGGCCCCAAGACCAAGGCAACCGGCAGCCCTCTCAGGCTGTTGAGAGACCCTGGGGGGGCCCCGCCCCAAAAACTGGGATCATAAGGTCAAATTGGGTTCTCCAGAGAGCAGGTAAGGGCACCCTAGGGTGGGAATGAGTTGGTGAGACCGGACGCAGTTGTAGATCCGAAGTCCCTGGGTTTGGAAGAGACATCTCCAACCCAAATGGATATTGGTGTGGTGTGTGAATGTGTGGCCACAATTGTGTGAGAGTGTCTCTCTGTTGGGTTCTCCCATCAGAGAAAATTAAGTGGTTCCACGGCTGAGGTCCTTAAGATCTCCAAAGGATTATGGAATCCAATTGGGCAGACTCTGGTAAGACTGGCGAAAGCTGTCGCTCCATGGCGGCATAAGATCTATGGTGGTACTGAAACATAGAAAGTAAGTCGCAAGCCACAATATTGGGCAACTATGGTTAAGCCTCCACCGGCCGAGTCTGCAAAGCAAAAACTTGTTTGTGAATTGTTCTGTCTTGTGTCAGTCCGTTTGTTGTTGTCTGATTTCTTAGAAGTCCATGGGCTCTACTTCTTTTTCTTTTCCTGGATGGTGCTCTAACTTTTGGATCTTAGGTCTCTAGATCTCCCTGATCTTTGTTTTTTCTATTGGTTTGAGTTCAGCCAGTCCGTAGGAGGAGGGCAAGTAGCACTAAGATTCTCTTCAGTGTATATTGAGGAATATAAAAGATGGTTTCTCAGGGAGAGCGATTCTGGGATTTGTTTCTCCCCAGGAAAACTTTGGACTTTTTGTGAACTTGAGTGGCTCACCTTCAGAGTGTATTTGCCAAGGAAGGGCTCTGGATGTCCAAACGGCCTAAGCTGTCTGGAAAGTGGTTATGGGAAGTTCCAGACACCCAAACCAGTTTCCGTACATTAACTGGTGGCTCACCCTCCTTAGATATTCTCCCCCATGGTTACTGGCCTGTTTCTTTTCTGTGGGAGATAGGATTCTCTTGATGAAATCCTCCACCAAATTCGGTGATGGGACCCCAGGGGAAATAACAGGCTCGTCCTCTACGGGTCCCTTGTCTCCTTCCCACATAAGGAAAGGCTCCATTTATGGGGAGACAAGACCAGTGCTTGCCACAGCCAAGGTGGCGCCCATTCTCCCCCTTCGTGAACCACCCCCCACAGGGGGAATTGGGGCAGGATATGTACCTTTTTATGGTTTATGTACTGTTCTCTACCAGTGATTTGTATAAGTGGAAAACCCAAACTCCCCCATTTTCTGAGAAACCTCAGGCTCTGAGGGAGCAACTTGAGACTGTATTTTACACACCCTAGACCACCTGGGATGATAGCTAACAGCTCTTAACCCCTTTCTTCATGGCAAAAGGGAGAGACAGAATTTGAGTGAAAAGTAAAAAGGCCACTCTGTGTCCTGGGGAACAATGAACCCCAACCCGGAGGATGAGGGCTGTATTAGAGAGGCTTTCCCCTCTACCAGGTCTAATTGGGACCCCAATACAGGAGAAGGCAGGAGGAGTCTGCACAAAACTATCACCAGGTTCTATTGGCTGGGATCAGGGGGGCTGCCTACAAGCCCATTAATTTATCCAAGGTAAGCGAGGTTGTTCAGGACCTCAGGAGTCTCCTGCAGGATTTCTGGAGTGGCTCCAGGATAATTATGGAGTTTTTACTCCAATAGACCCGGACGCCACAAAAAAACAGTGGGTATAAATATTGCCTTTGTTACCCAGTCGGTCCCAGACATTAGAAAAAAGTTGCAAAAGTTAAAAGGATTTAAAGGCATAAACAGGTCACAACTTTTAGAGATTATTCAGAAGGTCTTCAACAATCGGACACAATCAAAGATACGCAAAGTAAAAAGTTAGTCAGAGTAATGGTGGCAGCCATGAGGTAGGTGGATAGGAGGACCGATGAAAAATCATAACCCAAAAGTACCCTACACTAGTAGGTAGATGATCTTCTCATCGCCACAAAAACAGAGGAAGAATGCAAAAAGGCCACTAAACTAAGGGTCTCCTGCAAATGCTCCAAGACCTGGGCTTCTGTGTTTCTGCCAAAAAGGTGCAGCTCCACAGAACCCAGGTGATCTACTTGAGTTACAGCCCAGAGGGAGAAAGGAGGACGATGTCATCTCAGAGCCGCATTGCTGTGATTCTCCAGATTCCAGCCCCAGAGAACAAGAGGCAAGTATGGGAGTTTTGGGGGGCAATGTGATATTGCCAGCTGTGGATTCTGGGTTTTGCTAAAATCATAAAGCTGTTGTATACCAGCCTAGGGGGAAATGGCCCTCTCAAAGGGCCAGGAGCTAAACTAAAAGCTTTTGAAACTCTAAAGAAGGCCTTAGTTTCTGTCTCTGCCCTGGCACTTCCTGATATCACTAAGCCATTCCACTTCTTTATGGATGAGGTTCGGGGCATTGCTAAAGGAGTCCTTGTTTCAAACATCGTGTCTTGGAAGTGACCAGTGACTTATCTGTCTAAAAGACTAGACCCTATGGCAGCAGTTTGGCAAACCTGCCTGTGAGCTGTGGCCACTACAGCTATGTTGGTAAAGGAGGCCGATAGACTGACGCTGGGCCAAGGGTTGCTCCTGACCACCCCTCACGCAGTTGAGACCTTTCTAAAGGGGGAACCCCGGAGCAGTGGATAGGCAATGCGCAAGTAACCCACTACCAAGTGCTTCTTCTAGATCAGCTCTGAATATGCTTTTGCCAAATGGCCACCCTTAACCCAGCAAGCTTGTTACCAGATGACTTTCTGGAAGTACGTCTGCGTGACTATGCCGAGGCGACCAATGTGATCCAGTCAACCCACCCAGATTTTACTGATATTCGTCTATTGAAGGCAGATGAAGTGCTCTATACTGATGAAAGCAGTTTCGTCCAGAACAGTATCAAGTATGCAGGGGAGGCAGTGGTCACTGAGCATAACACTATCAGGGCCCAGTTTCTCAACAGGGGAACATTGGTTCAAAAGACCGAGCTCATTGCTCTGACTTGGGTGCTACACTGGAAAAGAAAAAGACTGTCACAATATACATGGACAGCTGGTACTCATTTGCCATTGCTCATGTGCATGGGGCATTGTGCTAGGAGAGGGGACTCCTTTCTTTGCTTGGCAAGCAAAGAAAGGGGATCAAAAAGGAGACTCCCCTAAAGCCAGAGGCAGCAGAGTAGCTGACCAGAAAGCTCGAGAAGTGGCCCTAAAACAAGTGGGGCCTCTTTTCATTTTGATCATGTAACCTAAACCAGAACTGCCACAAAAGCCAATATATTCAACTTAGGAAAGGGACTCGGCAAAACAGGAAGGTGCAACACCAGAAGAAACTGGATGGTGGATACTATCGGCTGGAAGTCCCTTGCTCCTGGTGGCTCAAAAAAAAAAAAGTCTAGTATCCTAACTCCACCAGACTACTCACCAAGGGCCAACAAAACTCAGCGAGCTCCTTAGACCCAGGTATTACATCCCAAAGCTAGATCATATCGTAAAGAACCTGGTGTCCAGATGCCAAGTATGTGCACAGATGAATCCAAAAGAGGGAAAAAGACCGCTGGATGAAATAAGAGGTTGGAGAAGTACGCCAGGGAAATATTGGGAACTGGACTTCATGGAGGTAAAATTGACTTCCCTGGGATATAAGTACTTCCTGGTATTTGTGGACACATTTTCTGGTTGGGTAAAAGCCTACCCTACCAGGACTGAGACTGCTTCAATTGTGACCAAGAAATTACTACAGGAAATAGTTCCTAGATTTGGATTGCCCTTTTTCATTGTGGTCCGACAATGGCCCGGCCTTCACAGCCAAGTTCTCTCTAAATTTGACAAAGGCATTAAATGTTAACTGGAAACTATATTGCGCATACAGATCTAAAAGTTTAGGGCAGATAGAGAGGATAAATAGGACTCTAAAAGAGACCTTGACTAAACTGGTCTCCAAAATTGGTGAGAGTTGGGCCACTCTTCTCCCCTTCGTTCTCCTAGTGGTAAAGATGTATATCATATATCGGGAAGGTTTTACCTCTCTTAAAATAATGTTTGGCAGACCCCACCTCCTCTCCTCCCTAAGTTAAAAGATGTTTCTAAGGTTAAAATGTCTAACCACACCCTTCTCAAGTCCTTACAGGCTCTGCAGAAAGCAAGGGAGGCCATCCATTAGACTGTAAGAGACTCCTATCCGTTTACCGCTTGAGAACCAGTGCACCCCTTCCATCCTGGAGACTTGGTGTGGGTGAAGAGACACTGTCCCTGACTTTGGAATCAACCTAAAAAGGACGTTATCCCTGATGGTAATAAAGGTCACTGGAATCTCATCTTGGACTCACCACACCCAGCTAAAAAGGCTCCAGTAGAGGATAGCAGATGGAGAACAACTCAGACTTCAGACCACTAAAGATAAGACTAAAACGGGAGGCCTAATTTTGTGTGTTACAAATGTTATGGAAATATATGGGCCTTCATAAAAGTGGGTATGGGAACTTAGCTCTAGATATCTGACTGCCCATAGGACCTGCTGATTCATTTGGAGATAGCCCATCAGATCCTATGCCAGGCTGTGGAGACTGAGATTTCAAAAGGGGTCTCCAACATACTCAATATTATGCCTGTCCAGCAAATGGGGAATCTCATTGCCTGGGATTAAAAAATTATCACTGAAGGAGATGTGGATGCCAGATGGAGGCCTCATAAAAACCTGAAGACCCCTATATCAGTCTACAGAACTTAGACCCCCCTCTCCTGGATATAAAGAGATAAATGATTGCTAAAAAAAAGTTCCATCAAGTAATTAATAAATCAGATCTAAGTCTAAAAAAAACATGATCTTTAAAAAAATTTACTTTAATATTATTAAATTAGGTTATCTGTTTAGTGTTGTTTACTTTGAGAAAAAGGATGCTTATGGCTTTTCAAAAATAGTCATGATAGTAATCAAGACAAGCAAATTAATGTAACTTGCTTTTAAGGCATGCAATTCTTTGCATATTTCTAGATAACCCAAAAGTGGAAGTTGTGGTAATAAGGTTATACTTCAGAGGGTTTATGCTCTGTAGGACTTTTTCATTCACAGACCTCCAAGTCTTTGAGAATCCCCTTTAGTCCCTGCTGCTGATATACAGGGATGGACAGCATGAGGCTCCTGCAGGAGAGTAACCTCAGGGCTCCCCCAGGGTGTCTGCAAAATGGGTGGTATGGAGCAGACAGTCCCATACAATGCTCAACCACTGTCAGATTTTACAGTGAGTCTAGTTATCCTTCCGATTGTCCACTGTCAGGGATGGGTATAAGAATTGCTTGTCTTATTTCAGTTACAAAGAACATGACTCAGAACCTGTCTCTATGCAGGGATCTGCTGGGAAGCAGCAGGGTAAGTGTCACCGCTCTGCTTCTCACCTCATTCCTAGAGTTATCCAGCCTCTGATGGCCTCCAGCAAGTTCTAAATGGGCTGTCAGCATCTTCCCCACCAGCTAGTCTGCATGAAGCTTTTAACACACATTTTCAGTATAAAAGCCTTCTATAGCGTGCTTCATGGGATGGAAAAAAAGTGAATGCCACAACTGGTGTGAATGTGTGTTCCTCTATTTGCTGAGAAAAAGTGAGACCAAGGGAACAGTAGGAAAGGAGAGTATGTGGAAGGTGTGGCAATGAGGCTAGTGCCTACAAGTGTTGGTAGAGTCAGAATCCAGTGGCCCTGGTTCATGGTACTTTGCAATCTTTTATAGATGGGTACCTATTGTGGTTTGAATTTATTTATTTTTTAATATTCTTTTATTGGTGCATTATAGTCTCACATCATAATGTAAATCATGTTGGCAGTGACATACATGCACACAGCACTTGGTGGGGCCCTCCCACTTCCCCATCTCCCTCCTTCCCAATATGGAGTATTGAGACTGATGTTGGTATATTTATATATGTATATATTGTTGATGGTAGTATTTCCATCAATGAACCTCAGTCTTCCTCCTCTGCTTCCATTAGATCACCTCCCTGGCTCCACTGAGGTTTCTCCTCCATTATCTGGAGTCCCTCTGGTATCCCAATTACTCCCTAGCTTGCACATATTAGAGAAAACATATGACCCTTCACTTTCTGTGACTGGCTAATCCCGCTTAAGGTAATGTTCTCCAAGTCCTTCCATTTTCTTGCAAATGACATAATTTTGTTTTTCTTTATTGCAGAGTGGAATTCTATTGTGTGGATATTCCATAATTTTGTAATCCATTCATCTGTTGATGGACACTTAGGTTGGTTCCATAATTTGGCTATTGTGAATTGTGCTGCTATGAACATGAGTATGCATATATTAATGCAGTTCTCTGGTTTCACCCCCTTTGGAAAGATACCCAGGAATGGTATAGCCATATTATATGGTGAATCCATTCCCAATTTTCTAAAGAATCTCAACACTGATCTCCATAGAGGTTGGACTAGTTTGCAATCCTACCAACAGTATAGAAGAGTTCCTATTTCCCCATATCCTCACCAACATTTATTGATTTTTGACTTCTTGATGATTGCCATTCTGATTGGGGTTAGATGGGTGGTTTGGATTTAGAATGTCCCCCGAGACCTCATGGAGACAAGATAACCATGTTGGAAGTGGGGCTTCATTGCTAAGGAGGGGCCTCTGGGGCTGTGACCTTGGGGATTATATATGACCCTTCCTCCCCTTGCTCGCTCTCTCTCTGTTTCTGGCCTTTGTGATGTGAGAACACAGCCCTTGTGTTCTCTGCTCTCTGTGCCATGCCCTGAGCTTCACAGTCTTCACCTGGCCTAACATGGACTGAACCCCTGAAATCTCTAGAAATATGAGCAAATAAATCTTCCTTTAAGTTAAATTGTCATCAGGGGGGAGGTCACAGCAGTGAGAACTCTGTGCCCAATGTTGGGAAACTGCTATAGTGGACAGAGACTTATAAAATCAGAATTAATTTTTCCCTGATTATCTTGTAAGGTAGTGACTCTTACCTAATTAAGTCCCACAGTCCCTTGCCCAGAACTTCTGGGGTCAAATGTGTTTTGGTATTTAGAGTTTTTGCAATTCTAAATTATAAAAGTAATTTGGAGTCAGGCCTGGTGTAATCCCAGTACTTGAGAGGCTAAGACAGGAGGATTGCAGGTTTGAAGCCTCAGTAACTTTCAGCAACTTAATGAGACCCTGTTTCAAAATAAAAAATAAAAGAGAGCTGGGGGCATAGTTCTCCAGAAGAATACTCCAGGTGAAATCCCCAGCAACACACACATATACACACACAAAGTAATTTTTTTAAATTGAATGGTAGTTACCAGGGGCTAGGGAAAAGGAAAGACTGGGAGTTTCTAGTTATAAGATGAAAAGAGTTCTGGAGGCTATAGGTACAACTATATAAATGTGCTTAACACCACTGAGCTATACACTTGAACATAGTCAAGATAGTAAATCTTATGTTATATGTAGCCTGGATGGTGGCACACATTTGTAATCCCAGTACTTGGGAGACTGAGACAGGAGGATTGCGGGTTCACAGCCAGCCTTATCTACTTACTGAAGCCCTCTGCAACTTAGTGAGACCCTATTTCAAAATAAAGAATAAAAAATAGGACTGGGGTGTAACTTGGAGGTAGAATATCTCTGGGTTCAACCCCTCATACTGAAAAAAAATTCCTATATCATATATATTTTACCAAAATTTCTTAAAACCTCATTTGGTTCAGAGCCTGTATTACTGAGCACCCCTCACAGTGATTATAGTGGTACCCTCAAATCAGAATCATGGACATTTCTATAGAAAAATGTACAACTAGTCTCACTAACTAGAATAAAGAAAAATAAAAACCGCTTCACATTGATTTGGGTCAGATTTTACCATCAAATGTGTTTGTGGCATTCTTGCTAAAAGACTTAGTTTTCCAGTGGCTCTGGAATTCAGAATCGGAGCTCAGGAACTGTGAGTTTGTAGCTCCCACTGATCCCACTTCACCTGTGTGTGACATTTTCATTATCCAGTTTTTAGAGGAGAAAATAAAAGCAAGAAGTAACAGGAGTAGGAAAGGAGTTGCTTGCCCAAGGTCAGCCAGCTAGATTGGATTCAAACCTGCCTGGTTCTCCTGCTAAGTTTTCGTCCAGACTCCAGACTATAGTGGACACTGATATGCTCAGCCAAGTATGGAATCCTAAGGAAGTCTCCTGAGGTTTGAAGAAAGAATCCCAGGGGACTCATTCCAACATGGGTGCTAGTGGAAGGCTCATGGGATGAGCCACTCGGGTGATCCTGCTCTCTCCCCAGCTCCTGAGTGGTGTCATTCTCAGAGCCAGGATCTTGAGCAGGATTACTCTGGCCCCATGAGAACCGTCTTTTGATCTTCTATTACTCAGTCTTAAAGAATAGAACATTTCCACCCAGGGTCCTCTTTTCTCCAAAGCTGATAGCAGCTTTTGATTGGAACTGTCCCCAAGAGATGAGGGTATGCCAATTAAAAGTATCTCTGATGACTCCAGCAACCTGCCCAGGAGACCTGAGAGAAGAGATCTGATGAGAGAAGAGCTTTTGGTGCTCACTGCTCCTGTCTTCAGTCATCTGCCCTGTCCTTCAGTTAAAAATGGTCCCAAGTTGCAGACATGGTATCAAACTCCATCTTCTTTCCAGGCCTGCATTAGCAGATGTCTGTTTTCTACTCATCAACGTTAGCACCATGGGAAACCTGCTACATTGGTCAGTTTTCTTATCATAGCTCTGACCTGGCTGAGGATGGATAGAGCCAGAGTGATGTTGATCCCATGGGAAGAAGGGCAGTGGGTATGGTGGTACATGCCTGTAACCTCAGGCATTGGGAGGCTGAGACAGCAGGATCACAGGTTTGAGGACAGCCTCAGCAACTTAGAAAGACCCTGTTTCAAAATAAAAAATGAAAAGGGATAGGAGTGTAGCTCAGGAGTAGAATGCTCCTGGGTTCAACCACACACACACACACACACACACACACACACACACACACACACACACACATGAAAGGAGCCAGTTACAGGGCTGATTTCCAGCTAAATGTCTTTTGAGGGGATGGGGTAGGGGAAGCCGGACTTTCTGTTGTCAGTTCAGCTGCAGGGACTCTCCTGGCAGGGTAGGCTGGGGCGCTGGTCAGTGTTGGTGTGTTGACATTGGCATTCAGTGCAACCTCTCCAGCAAGGAGAAGCCTTCTTTTTCTGAGGGGTTTGGACTCCCTCTTCCTAGCTAAAGAACCCTTCTGTCAACACAGAGAATGCATCTGGCTTTCAACATGGTCTATCTTAAAAGAGCTGAAAGAACTTCCATAAAAAACAGACTTCACAGCTGGGGCAAGCTTTCTTTGCCTCCTGGAGCCAACAGTGTGTGATGTGATGAATACTTAAACACACACGCACACCCCACAAACTGACACACACACACACACACATCACATGTATAAGTGCACACTCATAAACATGCCAGTGCACACACACCATATACATAAGCACACACATAAATAACACACACACACACACAGGGGCTAAATTTAAAACATTGGGTTCTGAACTTAGAATAACAGCCCCACTGTATCTGACACCACTTAAGTACATGAAGTCTTTTTTTTAACCAAGGGCCAGATTTCAAGAGAAACTCTGTGTGTGTGTGTGTGTGTGTGTGTGTGTGTGTGTGTGTGTGTGTGTGTGTGTTTTTTACGATCTAACTCCAGGATTAGGAGCCATGCCCTGGATAAGTCAGTGCTCTAATGGGGCTGCAATGTTGTACTCAGACCTTTCCTACCTGCCACATATTAGGGATTTGGGGTCCAGACTTGGGTTCTAGAAAAGTCTCTTCCTTCCCTTAATCCTCCAACTCCTGATAAGGGTCCAGAAACATCCACTAACTTGTGATCCGGGGTTCTGCTGCTTCAGCTTGAGTTCTTGAATGACCCTTCAGGGTCAGGGGCAGAGCACAGGAAGAACAGCCTGCCCTCCTAAGTCTCAGGGAGTGCTATTTGGGGCAGCACAAGGGCCAAAAGGAGACAGAAGCCCAGAGAAATAAAAGCACCTGCAAGTCAGATGCAGGCTTCCAGGAAAGATGGGTCAATATCTTCACCTGTTAGGTATAGATACCCCAAATCATTACTGTGTACAAATCTATTTGCCAGGTTTTAGCCACATTGCTGAGAATAAGGAATATCAAGGCAGTTTGCTTCTAGATTTTGCAGAATAAAACCAGAAAAAGAATCATAACTTAGAGTTGAAAAAACTCACAAAGATCATCTTCCAAACCCTGTATCTTACTGATGAAAATGCAAACATGGGGAGCTGGTAGACTTCCCCAGGTAGGGGAATGACAGATGTAGCAGCAGCCATGGTTCTCCTGATTTCTAGTCCATTTCTCTCTAAACTCTACTGTGAAAGAAAATTTAAAATCCCTGTGCCTATATAAATAAGAGTAAAAATAATGGTTACATGATAAGAATTGTTTTCCATGTATGGCTAATTAATACAGTAATCTCGAGCATAACATTAATACAAGTCACATTCACTAACTTTTTGCAAGTAAAGCAACTCTAATCAAAGACCAGCTCTATAATTTGCAGAACACCCAGAGCACCGTGCAAAATGCAGGGCCCTGGCCCATAGGTGGCACCCACCATTCCAACCAACTGTAGATGGACAACCCCAGGGGATTATAGACTCCACACCAGCACACATGTGGTACCCAGACAGGGTGTGGCTAAGAGGTCCCTCAGGTTACCTGCCAAATACCAAGTTGGGATGGGGAGGACAGCTGTCCTTTCCCATTTCAAGACACTGTGAGACATGTATCAACTCCTGCTCCTCCCCATATTTGTGACCAGACTCCTGCTGAGGGCAGAGAGCAACAGTGGAACTCCAGACTTTCCCCATTGACCTGACCTGGTTGCTTGCCCACACAGAAGGTCTCAGGGATAGAAGCAGAAAGAGACCAGGATGAATCAGGGAACCAAGAGCCTTGGAGAAGGAGATGGAACAACCAATCTGAGAAGATTCAAGAAGTGAAGCAAGGCTCCGGGCCCTGTACATGCTCCACTGTCCCACCAGACTTCACTTACTCAAGGATTTCAAGATGACTGCTGTGAACACTAAACCCAAGTGTGGAACTCTTACAAGGATGTGTTTCTGTGAGACTCCAGTAGTCACTCTCTGTTTTGGTCAGCATTCTCACTGCTATGACTCACTCTTCTAAGAAACCTGAAGACACAACTTAGAGGAAGGAATATTTAATTGCTCACAGTTCTGAAGGTTTCAGGGGTTCAGTCCATGTCAGGGTGGGATTACATTAGTGGAGCTCAGAGCATGGTGGTGGGAGGCAGAAAGAGCAAGAGAGCAAAGAGCTCTGCTCTTTCATCATGAAGGACAGAAGCAAGAGAGTTAGTGAAGAGGCTTCAAGGATACATGCATAGTTGCAAAGGCTACACCACCAGGGACCCACCTCATCCAGCCACACCCACCTCCCTAAGTTACTGCCCAGTAAATCCATTACAACAGATTTACCCATTGATGAAATTAGAACCTTCATGACTTAATTACATCAACTCTGAACACCAATACATGAGCTCTTTCAGGGGATGTTCCATATCTAACCATAACACTCTCCTTGACTAAACTTTATTGACATGTCTACAGTCTCTGTTGCTTAGACAGCATAACTAGCTGCTCAGCAAGTCTGGAGGAACAGGGGAACTACTGAGCATGGTGGTGAACCAATGGATGCTCTATTAATCTGCTAGGGCTGCCAAGACAGAGTACCATGGACTGGGTGGCTCAAACAGACATTCTCATTCTCACAGTTCTGGGGGCCAGGAGTTCAAGAACCAGGACCCCACAGGCTTGGCTTGCAGAGGTCTATCTTCACTCTGTGTCCTCCTGTGGACTTTCTTTGCATATGTCTGTGTACAGATTTCCTCTTTTTATGAGAGTGCAGACATATGGATTAGGGTGCACCCTAATGTTTGTATTCAATTTAATGAACTCTTTAAATACTCTATCTTCAAATATACTCACATTCTAAGGTGCTGGAGGTTAGAATTCAACATATAAATTTGGGGGAGGCGAAATTCAGCCCATAACAATGCTGGACATTCTGTAAAAGTGATCTCAGGAAACATGGATCCTTAAAGATTTATGTCCCTTTTATATAGGCTTATTATAGGGGAGCCCTCTCTAACCTTCCTGTTAATATCACATTCCTCAGATATGTATTCATAGCATGTCCCAGTGTTCATATATATATATATATATATATATATATGTATATATATATATATATATATGACTTTTTATAGTTTTTGTTTAAGTTATTTCCCATTACATGGTAAGTCCATGAAGGCAGGGATTTAATGTGTTCAGAGCTATGCTCCTTGGTTTCTGGCCCCATAAAAGCACCAAGTTAACATTTCTTTTTTTTTTTTTTTTTTTTTTTTTTTTTGGCGGTACTGGGGATTGAACCCAGGGGCATTCTACCTCCGAGCTATACCCCCAGCCCTATTTTTTATTCTTTATTTTGAAACCGAGTCTCACTAAGTTGCGGAGTGCCTCACTAGGTAGCTGAGGCTGGCCGCGAACCCGGATCCTCCGGTCTCAGCCTCCCGAATGCTGGGATTACAAGCGTGCACCACCACACCCGGCTAAGTTAACATTTCTTGAAGGAAGGAAGGTCAATCAATGATACACAAATCAATGTTAACAAAATTCTAGAACTTTCTAACATTTGACACATTGGCCCAGAAAGTACCTGCAGGATCTATTTCTCTGCCTTTGAAGGGGCAAATTTAGAGCATAAAGTGCATTGATAATTTCCTCAAATTTTTTATTTCAAATCTAACAAGTAAACTTTCCTCCCTATAGAGAAATAATTTTATGGGTATTTATGAGATTTCCAGCTTCTGCACAGAAATGGGACTGTGTGTGGGTAGAAATGTTTTCCCAAACACTGGCATTAATCAAGCTGTGGGACAAGTGCATAGTCAACATTAATTGCTGCACAAGGACTCATTTGCCTTGCCTCAGAGACTCGAGTCCCTTCAGAATGCTTAGTCCCTGCCCCAAGTAGGACCTGTGTCTACTCCACCTGCAGCATCCCACTGCAAACACCCAACAATCACTCTCAAATCAACAAATATCTACTGAACAAACACATACTAAGCAGCAGACACTGGGCTTCATACTTAGAATGCAAAGATGAGTCCAGCGATGGAAACTAAATACAAGTTCAACATCATAATCTTTAATGAAGCTATGACCCATGTATTTATTTACTCACTCATTCATTCCACACTTACCAATTGCTTATTACTGCAGAAGACCCTGTCCCAAGCACTAGGAATATTGCAGAGAGCAAAGAAAGAGAGGATTTTCCTGGATGAAGCTTAATTCTAGCTGGGGAAGACATCAATAAACAAATGAACAGATGAAATGACATCAGGCAATGAGATGTACTGTGGAAAAACAAAGCAGTATAAAGGGCTTACAGAGTGATGGAGAAAAAGATGTCCTAGGTCCTGCTCCAGGGATGTTTGTCTGGATGATTTTGAGCAGAGATCTGCAGTTATGAGAGAGCTAGATATGAAGAAATCCAGAGGAAGGGTCTTCTAGAGGGAGGCAACAGCCAGGGCATAGGTCCTTGTGAACTCATTTCAGGAACAGTATGGAGGGGCAGCAAAGAAGGGGAGGGTGGCAGGAGGTGAGGTAGATGGTAACCATGGGTCACATAACAATGCAGAATGGGCTGAAGGAAGGAACACATCTGTCCTCCTGGGTAGTCTCGTGTGGGGGAAGGGATCTCACAGATGAGGTAGCATTTGAAATGAGATTAGCAGGATGCCAGAAATCTGTATCATGTCCTTCCACTGATCATAGGAATCCAAAAGCCATGTGCAGTCTAGGTTCAGAGACCAGCACTCTGCATGCAAGGGTTGCTTTGGTTGAATGGCATGGCCCTCAGGGCCTCACTTCCTTGCTCATCTCCCAAGAAACCTCCCCTAACCTAGGTCTACCTACGAGCACAGCTGCCCCTCTGTGGCCACCATCTCCACACCTCCCTGGCTTAGAATTTTCTTCATTTCTGCATCATTAGTACCTACTGACTGGCACAATGTAGGAGCTGGTTGAGTAAATTAAGTCACATTTTTCCTCCAGTCTATCTATCTAGCCATTCTCCCACACATTTTCTGCTTCCTTTTTCTCTCAAAATAAGAATTTTAAGTAGGCCTCTTTTAGCTACAACCTCAGGACATGAGTCTCAACTCTTGGCACATCTCTGTTCCTTATCCCTTTTCAACAGTGAAGTAAGAAGGCCATTTGGTCAGCAGTCCATTTGGAACATACCCCAAGTTTCTTCAGGACAGTGTGAGCTTTCTCAGGGGTTAAACAACTAGTTCCACATAAGTAAAATACAAGTATCTAATGAGCTTTCATATGTATCATATGAGATCAGTAAGTTCAATACTCATTAGTTAAGAATACTCGAGTTCTTGCTTCAACCTGGGACTCTGCTAGATCTTGGGGACATGCAGAAGATATGCACACATGGCTCTGGTCCCCACTGAGTTTATTGTCTACAGAAGGATCTAATCAGATACACAACCATGATAAAACCCATGGCAGGTACAAAGTCATCGGTGTTGGGTCACTTAATGCCAGTTGAGGACAGCCACAGTTTCCTAGTGGAAGCCATGTGCGTGTTCTAAGGGATGAACAGAAGTAACCCAGGAAAGCATTTGGAGAGAAAGTTTCAGGCAACAGGAACCCAAGTGCAAGGGCTGGAGGCAAGAAAGAGCAAGGTTTCTTTGAGACACAAGAGCTAGTTCAGGATAGCACAGGCTACTTGGGGTTACAAGAGTTGAAACCGGAGAAGTAGATGGGGGAACACCAAGAAGGAGCTCCTAAAACTCACTGAAGAACTGGGTGTTCTCCAGAGGGTAATGGATGTACAAATAGGCCATATGCATGGGGAACATAAGATTGGCTTTATGTGTAGAAATATTCTCTGACTTTTGATGGAGAGGTTGGAGGCAGGGAGACTAGTTAGAAGGCTGTCCCAGTAATCCAAGGGATTCCTGAGAGCCTTAAGGGCGAAGGGAAAGGTAAATGATTTAGAAGACCACTGAAGGTGAAAACGACGGGACCCGGTAATAACAAGGGCTGGATTAAAGAAGATAAACCACACCAAAGGTTTCTTTGCCACACAGAGTTTGAAGCTAGAAGTTGAGTCATGGGCTTGGGTTTATTTTTTAGGATGAATATGATTTCTGTCAGGGCCTCTGATGACCCCACAGCTGAATAGCCCACTAAAAATCTAAATAAACAATGAACAAAAGGCAACAATTACAATGTAAACATGAACTACTATAGACTACCTCAAGTCATAAGGCAATCAAGTAATCAAGAAATTCAAAACGAGGCATGGGTGGTCATGTCAATAAATTTTTCTGTTAGTGAAAGAAAACAATGGTGCTGTCCATTGAGTACATTTCAGACTCAGTATGGAAGGTGGAGGTCACTCAGAATCTTCAACTAACTGGATTTCTATGAAATCAGAGCCATGATATAAATGTCCCCAAAGTGTATAACTTTGTTTTGCTTCATCAGATAATTGATATAATATGCTAAATAACTCCAGTGCACTATTTTTAGTATTATTCTACTTAGAATTTAATATTTAAAAATGTATTTGCCCATCATTTTTTTAAAAGCAACTAAAAAACCTCCAAATGATGTGAATAGGAAATCCATTTGAGACTTTAATTTCTTGCAATATGATGGACTAGATATTCTGAGAAATTCCCCCTAGTATTAAGCACCTTATAGTATTAAAATATGAAAATGAGGGGAAATTTTCAGAAGTCAAAGACAGAAAAGAAAAAAAGTTTTTTTTTTTTAATTAGCGAATATTGAGAGAGAAAAGGCAAAGATGTGATGTAATGACCTTTGTAATGTATCAACATGGCAAAGCTGCAGACCTCAGTTATGCAATCAAACATTAATCTGAGTATTGCTGTGATGTTATCTTGTAGATGTGATTAAGGCCCATAATCAATGGAATCTAAGTAAAGAAGATTATTCTAGATAATCTAACAGGCCTGGGTCAAGCAGTTAAAAGGCCTTTCAAGCAGTGCTGAGGCTTCCTAAAAGAAGAGATTCTGCCTGTGGGTAGCTGCTGTGCCAAGGGAGGCCCCAGCCTGCCCTTTCTGATAGCCAGCCCATGAATTTCAGACTTGCCTCACAAGCCAATAAATCTCTTAATATACATTTATTGCTGGTTCTGCTTCTCTGGTTAAACCCTGCCTAATGCAAGACACTAGCAGCTAATCTGGGATATCTGCTGCTCTCTGCTTTTGCTTTGGGGAAAAGGGAGAAGCTTAGGACCCATACAAGGTCAGATCAGAAACTAAGTGAAGCCGGGCGTGGTGGCGCACGCTTGTAATCCCAGCATTCGGGAGGCTGAGACCAGAGGATCCGCTTTCGAGGCCAGCCTCAGCTACCTAGTGAGGCACTCCGCAACTTAATGAGACTCGGTTTCAAAATAAAGAATAAAAAATAGGGCTGGGGGTATAGCTTGGAGGTAGAATGCCCCTGAGTTCAATTCCCAGTACCGCAAAAAAAAAAAAAAAAAAAAAAAAAAAAAAAAAAAAAAAAAAAAAAAAAAAAAAAAAAAAAAAAAAAAAAAAAAAAAAAAAAAAAAAAAGAAACTAAGTGAAAAAGTAAACCAGAAAACAAACAAGTAAGCAAACCTAAGCCTTGGCTATCTGGGCCTCAACTCTGGGTACAGGGAAGAAATACTAGTATGAGTCATAGATTTGGGGCCCAAATTCATAAGAGCTTATATGTAACTTTAACATGAAGCATGATGGGATTTCACTTCATATCCATCAGACTGACAAAAATTCAAAAGTGAGAATACCAAGTATTACACAGAATATGGGATAATGGGAACTCTCATTCACTGTGCTTGAATGTCAACTTTAGAATGCAATTTTGCATTACCTGATGAAATCATAGATGTAGATAGTTTCATGTCTTGCTTATTCCATTCCACTTAGTAACTCACAGAGTACCTAGTCATGGAATGAAATCCTTACGAACATATGTACCAGGAAACATGGACAAGAATGGTCTTTGCAAGTGTAATAGTCCAGACCTGTAAGCACTTCAGAAACACTCACAGGATATTGGATCAAGTATGAAAGATTCACAAAATGGAGTATTCTGCATCAGAGAAGATGAATGAGTTATACCTTCACATCCTGGCACAAACATAATGTGAAGTAACAAAAGCACAATATATGTATCAAGATCCCATGTCTTTATGACCTTACATACATTATAAAGATAAAACTGGGACTGGATCCCCAACAACTCATTTCCTGTACCCAAGCTGTCAGCTATTCAGATCAAGAACTATAACTCCTAGGTATCTTTCCAAAGGAATTGGAATCAGAATATTATGGTGATACATGCATATCCATTTATCAACATGGGAAGCTCACCAAGTCCTGTGTGCATGTAGGTCCTTATCACAATAGCCAAATCACTGTACCAGACTTGGTGTCCATAAATAGATGAATAGATTACAAAATCATGGGATATACACACAATGGAATTCTATTCAACAATATAGAAGAACAAAATTATGTCATTTGCAAGAAAATGGATGGACTTAGAGAACATTATACAAAATGGGATCAGTCAGTCATAGCAAGTGAAGGGTTCTGTTTTTCTCTAGGGATAAATAGGGATACATGAGGGACTTCAGATAAAAGAGGAGACACCCCAGTGGAGTGATGAAAGGGCTCTAAGGGAGGGTAGTAGGAGTGGGAGGGGGAGGGAGAATTAATGAAGGAAACACTTCTATTGATGTTATATACATATATGAAAATTATCTATGCCACTCTTAATGTCATGTACAGGGAATGGGAGAGAGTACGGTAGGAACCTGGGGAAAGCTCACCAAGTGTTGTGTGCATGTATGTCCCTATTACTCTCAACTTCATTATGGTGTGAGATTAAAATGCACTTATAAAAGTATATTTTAAAAAATAACTATATTCTAGTCACAATTTTACCCACAAAGCCCAGGAGAGGACCTGGAATGAATAAGATACTCAGTAAGTATTTGATGAATAAATGAAAAGATTTCAACAGGAGCATGCATGTCAGGAAGCAGACTCTGTTTCTAGCCTGGAGTCCTGACCCATGAAATCCCAGACTCTGACCTTTCCTGGCAGGATCACTTTCTGCCACAGATGATCCTATAGCTATTGACATATGATCCACCTCAGCAGTGTTAATGCTGTCCCTGGATTTCTGGAAAAAAAGTTCCCCCAGGCATTTCCATATCTAATAACCATTCAAGTCCCAGTGTGATCACATTCCCACTAAAAATCTTAAAAGAAAGAAGCTTGTCACTGATGAAATAGATTTTGGAATTTGCTCTAGGTTTAGTTCAGACAAGCTGTATTTTCTCAATATTTAGCCATAGATTCCAGAAAGTTGATCTTAGAGAAATCAAAAACTTCTTCAGGGTTCAGCAAACACAGAGCTCAGAAAAGCAAACCAAACTGGCACAACAGAAGAAGAAAATGTAGTTATAATTGATTAAATGAAAAGCAAAATAGAATAACATTAAAGTCTTGAAAAAAAGCTAAACCATATTGGTAAGAGGACATATGCCACCTTTCTATGTAAGAAATAAAAAATAAGTGGCGGGACAGATTTTAAGGGAAAATTATACCTTTTCTCTCTTGAAGCACATTACAAAGGCAGAATGCTTTACACACGATAAAGGAGATATTTGTATATAATCATAGTAATTCATGTCGCAGCATCAATTGACCTAAGCCTAAAGTGTTCTTTAATGTGGGCTAATGACACCTCTGCTGCCAGTTAATGCTTCATCTCTGCAGGATAACATGGTATGAGAATATTACATTTATCTGGTTCAGCAAGACCAAGTACATTTCACTCTGCTAAGATTTTAGAATTACAAATGTCATGTATAGTTTAAGAATATTCACAAGCAGATTTAAGATTCTTGAACATCTTGTTATCATTTAAGCACTATTATCTTAGGAAGAAATATGGTCATAAGTGGCAGATACTTCCTAAAGATGCATTTCTTTTTTCTTTATTTATTGGTGTATTGTAATCATACATCTTGTTGAAGTTCAGGGTGGTAGAGACATAAATACATAGGACTCATTGAACCCTCCCCCAGTTCCACCCCACTCCTCTCTCCTCCTTCCCATGCTCAGCACAGTGATTGGTTTTGATAAGTTTGTGTATGTATAGCATGTCCTTTGAGGTGTTTTCCTCTTCAAGACTTCCTCCTCCCTGCCATCTCCCTCAGTTAGGTCCCCTCCTTCACTCCACTAAGGTTTCTTCTCCTTTGTCTGGAGTCCCTCCTGTGTCTCAATTTCTCCCTAGCTTCTGGATATGAAAGAGAACATATGACCTTTCACTTTTTGTGACTGACTAATCTCACTTAGCATTATATTCTCCAGTTCAATTTATTTCCCTGCAAATGACATAATTTTGTTTTTTAAGGGTGAGTAGAATTCCACTGAGTATAAACCCCATAGTTTGGTAATCCATTCATCTGTTGATGGACATCTCAGCTGGTTCCATATTTGACAATTGTGAATTGTACAGCTACAAACATAAATATGCATGCATTGATATGATAGTTTGGTTTCAATTCTTTTATGTAAATATCCAGGAGTGGTATAGCTGGGTCATATAGTAGGTTCATTGCCATTCTTCTGAGGATCCTCCAGACTATTTTCCAAAGTGGCTGCACTAATTTGTAATCCCACCAACAGTGTATCAGAATTCCTACTTCACATCCTCACAAGCATTTGTTGTTGTTTGTGTTTTTGATGATTGCCATTCTAATTGGGGATAGGTGAAATCTCAGGGTAGTTTTGATTTGCATCTCTCTGATTGCTAACAAAACCACATCAAGAAAATTATACACCATGACCAAGTCTGGTTCATCCCAGGGATGCAATGCTGATTCAACATATGAAAAACAATCCATGTAACTCATCACATAAACAGAACTAAGGACAAAAATCACATGATTATTTCAATAGATGCTGAAAAAGCATTCAACAAAATCCAACACCCATTCATGCTAAAAGCACTGCAGAGAATTAGAATAGAAGGAACTTACCTCAACATTATAAATGCAATATAAAGGCCCATATCCAACACTATATTGAATGGGGAAAAACTAAGGGAATTCCCTTTAAAATCAGGAACAAGACAAGGATGCCCACTATCACCACTCCTTTCAATATAGTACTTGAGACTCTAGCCAGAGCAATAAGGCAAGAGAAGGAAATCAAAGGAGTACAAACAGTCTAAAAGGTATCAAGTTACATGCATAAGTTCTTCATCACCCAAAGTGCAAAAGGAATGGGGCTCTTATCCAGGTGACTGGGTCAGTGACAGAAAGTCTTTAAAATTGTGTTGAGATTCAATTAGCTGGATTGGTACCTGCAGCAACCAGAAGATGTGTCTCTTCTCTTAGCACTTGCTGGAAGATTTAGACAGTAAATTATCTATTTGTCATCACTTATGAAAGTTAAGGAATAAAGCAGCTGTTTGATCTTGTGCACAGAAAACATTATAGATTATATACACTGCTCAGGTTTTAGAAGAAACTCAAAGGAAGGCTTCCCTGAAGCATAGGGGACAGGGGTAAAGTCTGTCTGGAGAGCAGTCACTTGTCCCTGTCTTGTCATTGTTCTACTTGCAAACTTCATCAGTCATCCCTAACACCTTCACCATCTGCCTTCTTTATCTTTGAGGTCTATGTTCTTATGATATAAAATGATATTATTTATTTCTCTTATTAACTTTCATTCTGGCATTTTTACGCTTCCGAAGAAAGGAACTATACAATATATACGGAAATACCTCAACTTTCAATGGCCCTTTATGCATAGTTTATTATTTTCTCCACATTAAAGAGAATGTGAGGTTTCAGAGAAATAACTTGGGTGAGTTTATGTCCAAAAGTTCCCTTAACTACTTAGGAGAAAGCCAAGAAGAGCACTTCAGGTCATGCCAGGAACACAGGGGTGAGGAGCAGAGCCCAGCAAACACCAAACACAACACAGCCCCGCCAGAAGCAGCTGAGATCATCACCTGATAATGTGTTAACATGTTTTCCTGCTTCTCTCCACACATCATTATCAGTATCATCAAACATCAAAAATCTGCCTTCCACAAGCAGGTGTGAAGAATCATCCGGTAATATCCCACACTAATGTATTATAACACTGCTAATATTGAAAGCCATTATGTCTGTAATTCAAACTATTTTCATCTAAGGGAATTCAACAGGGTTGAATTTTTCAAACCAATTTACCATTACGAATGTCTTGTGAGTATCATCAACTAATGTGGCAAGGATGTAGAAAAGGCTCTTTCCCTTTTCCCATTAAGCATACAAGAAAATTGGACATCAAGAAGTAAAATCATTGAAACAAGGCCATGCTTTCTGGTGACAGAACTGAGAAAAGGGAACAGACTTGAATAAGATGAGGTCATATTTTAATACAACAATCAAAGAAGCAAACTGTTCAGCCTGGGAAGATGTTCAAGTCACAATACCCTTTAGTCCACAGGGTGGCTCTGTCATCTCTGGAACACTCTGCTTCTGCCTCCGGTAAACGACGTGTGGAAGGTACCCTCCCTTGGCCACTGGATGCTCCTTAACAGGCTCAATGAAAAAGTCTCCATGTGGTAGGTGGAAAAAGCCAGTCTGTAAATATATTCAATAAGAAAATTTAATTGAGTCACCTCTATGCAAATAAAATTACTGAAGTGAAACATTATGTAGATCTTGGTAATCACCAGCCTGCCATTTGATGTTACAGAAAGAAACTTTCTTAGTGCCATTTTGAGATGCATAGAAACACCTTTGCCAGGTGTGGTGGTACACATGTGTAATCCTAGTACTTGAGAAACTGAGACAGGAGGATTGTAGGTTCTAGGACATCCTCAGCAATGGAATGAGTTGTTGAGAGCAACAACTTAGCAAGACCCTGTTTCAAACCAAAAATAAAACAGGGCTGGTGGTGTATCTTGGAGGTAGGATTCTCTAGGTTCAATCCTCAGTAACACACACACACACACACACACACACACACACACACACACCGTTGCCAATGATCTCTTAGTATGGACATAATACCTAGGATCCCAATTTCATATCTATGAAACAAAGAGCTTGCCCTGGATGACCCACTATAACATTGACAAGATTAGGAGTCAGACTCTGGAATGAGACTAGGTTCAAATTAACTGGCCCTTGCACTTATTAACTCCATGACTTTGGGTAAATGACTTGCTCAGTTTCAGATTTCTCAGCTGAAAAACAAAGGGGATAATTGAGGGTTACTGTGAAGAGTGAAGGAATTAATACTTGTAATGCTTTCAAAAAGGCCTGGCTCAAAATATTACCTATCATTAGGCTCTTTCCAGACCTGCAAATATATGTCATTTCATTGTATTAGAGTCTCCAGTCAGGATAGCAGTTCAGTGAATGTTAAGTTTGCAAAGTAAACATGGAAATAGCAGGGACATTCAGGACACTGTGAAAGGCTTCCAAGTTCAAGCTCCACTCTCTCCACTCCTCAGTGACCCAGGGCTGCTCAGCTCTGCAGACAAGCCTGAAGACTAGCTGAGCAGCCCCCACAGACAGGAGGCAACAGGAGGTCCCTCAAAGAGGGAGGCTCCTCTCCAGTGGACAGCCCTTGACCTGGGGTGTCTTTCTAAAATGCTTGCTTCATTGTAGCCTGTAATACATCATAAATCTAACAATTGGTTCCTTTTGACTACTGACCTCAAATAGCTTTAATAACAAGGATAATAGAAAGAAAAGGCACTTTGATGACTAAGAGTCATCAAAGCAGCTATATGACCTCGAATAGGTTGTCCCAGCTCTTTGAGCCACAAGGTTCTCATTTGTAAAAGAGAGCAATGCCTACTACCTTATGCACCCATCAGGAGAATCAAATGAGACAAAGCTCATGAAAGTGCCATGCAAACTGTTTTTACAAATGCAGAGGGATCCTTAACTAGCAACTCCTGTAGTGGCTGCCTCTAACTCCAATCTAACTTTTTTTTTGGTCAGTATCGTTCTCTGAGGAAAATCTCTGGGATGGAAAGAATTGAAAATGTCCAGAGAGTGGTATCCAATAACTGCAATAAAATGGCTGGAAACAGACCCCACACCACACTGAGATTGGGTTCCATTTCTGCTGTGAGTCAGAAACCAGGTGTAAGAGGAGAATGTGGGCTTGTTGCTAACGAGGCTCATTTGTTTCATGGAAACAAAGCAGAAGTCCAGGCCTCCTGTGGGATGGCTGGATCTGGGGGTCTCCTGTGCACTGTTTATCAACCTGATGCTAATATCCTTGAAGGCAACAACAACAACAACAAGAAAAGCCAGGAAGTAGTTGGGATTTCTTCAGACTTAAATTTCGGCCCCTACTGGTGCCAAAAAACAGATGGGACTCCACTTGAGAGCATGATGATTACTTTATGGGCAACATGTATGAGAATCCTGAGAGCCCAGCATTTTCCTACAAGCCCTGTGCACACAGAAGTCATCTCTTCAGCCTCAATAGTTCTCAGAAGGTGGATGGAGACCCAAGAGAGCTGGCAACTCCCCAGTAAAGTAGAAGCGGGAGACCTGCTCACAGGCAAGCTGGGCTTCTCACCCTGAGTCCCCATGGGCAGTAGAGGAGATGAAGACACATGGCCGTAGTGGGGACAGTTCCACACCTCCTCTCTCTTCCAACACTTAGAGTTTCCTACATCTGGTACCTGAGTGGCCGCAGTTTATTGGTCTCTGCAGCAAACAGGAGCCTGGTCATGCCTGGAAAAAAATCATCTGTGGTTTGCTCACAAGGGAAGGGCTGGCTCCACACTTTCCCCAAAGCATGCTGCCCAAGAAAATCACCTTCCTCTGTTACCAGTTCTGACTTTGGATCAAAGGAAGCACTCTCCAGCTGTCTCCCTGCAACCTGCTCACTTCTCTTGCATTTTTCAAGGAGAATAGGATTGGAAAGGAGGAATAAGAGTGGATTCACGGAGGGCTTGCACTCTGCATTTCCAAAAGCCTAGGCAGAATGAGCTCAAAGGGGACAAATTCTCCCTTTCACCTCCTGTCTGGTCTATTCTTTTCCCTCCTGGTTTCCGGTCTCCACTAGTATTGGCATACTGCAAACTCACTCTTGGAAATATTTTCACCGTTTGTTTTAACCAAGTTATAAATATCTGTGAGCACTTCCCATGGCTGTTCTCTAAAAATCATATAAAAGGAATGTATTGTGCAGCATTACAAACATACAGAGAGATATGCAAATCCTATCTGCAAATCCCCGTAAATCCTTCATGGAGGGAACATGCTGGTGGAAAAAATGGAACATTGCCTGTATCCCATAGACTCCATGCCCCCCTTCTACTCAAAAACAGCCCGAGGGTAACCATCATCCTGATTGCTAACACCTATAAATAAGTCTTAAGCCTATTGTTAATTATTTATAGGAAGCATTATGTATACAAAAGAAAAATAAATCCTACTAGTTCACTTCAAGTGTGGAGGCCTGGCTAATGGGAAAGATTTAGTTAAGGGGTGTGGGTAGATTTCCTCAGGCTTATTAGGTCAAAACCTTCAAGTTGCTTGAGTAAGAAGATGGCAAGCCTAGGTGGTGGAGATGTCCGGGGAAGAGTCAGTTACCTTGAATCTCCCTCACCGTCTGCTAAGGAAAAGTGAGGAAGGACCATCACATGCTCCTCAGGACAGTCCTAGATTGAGAATAGTTGCCCACAACCTCTCCTCCCTCCCCTCAACTTGTACCAAAGTATAGTCATCTTGATGTTATGTGACATTACATTTAGTTAGTGACAATGAGAAACTGGCCTCATCTTACAAGGAATTAGTGAATAGGAAGTTTTAGTCTCAGACCTTAAAGAATCACCTAACCTATGCAGTAGTGCCTTCCTAGTAAAACCTAGCATGTAAAACCTAGCACCCCAAATGGTATTGTAAAAGGCATGCAAATGGCACTCTCTGGAGTTGCACAATGGAACAGGGCATCGCTCTGCCCTGGAAATTTATTTTCATTTGAAAATCTCAGGTGTTACCAGATCAACTTTTTTTTTATTCCCAAAGTGATAACAACATGATCAGCATACTCTGAAATTGGGAGCAGAAAATTAATGGTTTTGGATAAAAAAAGGACCTGAAATACCCAATTATAGTATATAGAGCACAGGAAAAGATAACACCTGTTCACCATTATGTAGATAAGACAGAGGATAAACGAGCACACTCTGAACCACCCTGCTGGAATAACAGTCTGCATTATTACATGGTCAGCTTGTGTGCTGACCCTACCCTCAAGGGCCCTACCCTCAAGAGTCACAAGCCACCCAGGAACACAAGGCTGATGTTCTTTAAAACAGCAGGAAGGGAAGCCAGATGTGATGGCACATGCCTGTAATACCAGTATTTGGGAGACTGAGATAGTAGTATAACAGGTTCAAAGTCAGCCTTAGTAACTTAGTGGGACCCTCAACAACTTAGCAAGACTCTGTTTCAAAAATACAAAATGAAAATGGTGGAGGTTATCTCAGTGATAGAATGCCCCTGGGCTCAATATCCAGTACCAAAACAAACAACAACAAACCAACAAACAGTGACAAGGGAATAGCAAAGCCCTGGTATTTTCATGTTGAAAAGGTCTTAGTGTTCTTTCAGCCCAAGAGAAAGCCTAGGGCCCATACCTGAGTCCTGTATCACAGAGCACCCAAGGCTAGCCCTTTCCTTGATGCTATGGATTCCAGTTCTGTGCTTCAGAGGAGGTGGACGTCAGTAAAAATGACTTCTTTTAGAGAATAAAGACAAGGTTGAACTTCTATAGTCTCCAAATCACTTGGCTCAGTCTTAAACCCATGAGGATGATCAACTTTCCTGTTACTGGTTTGCACAATGCAAACTCATTCAATAAGTATCCAGGACTATAAGTCAGTAAGAAATGCAAGTTAAAAGATTATAGAAACCTTGGAATAAGGATAGGTAGAGGCGGCATCACTGGGAAGATTCCTCCAGTGAACTACAACCTCTGCTATGATGCCAAGATGTCCTGACTGGCCTCCATGGGGACTGGTAGTATCATGGAGTCCTGAAGACGTTGCCTATGGATCTGGGCAGCTCTTACTGACTCATGTAGCGTGTAGAGAGATAGGCTCAAGTTACAAAGGCATTCTCCAGTGCCTCCACCTGGCAGTTACCATGTGCCAGACAGGTGTTAGGGACACAGTAATACCCTCTGCTCTAGAACAGTGCTGTCAACAGAACTCATCCCTCTGCTCTAGAACAGTGCTGTCAACAGAACTCACTGTAATGGTGATGGTATTATCTAACTGCACTGTCCAATCCAGTGGTTGCAGTCCCATTCGACCACTGACCTCTTGAGATGCGGCTAATGCAGCAGAAAAAGTGAAAGGTTTTTTTTTTCTTATTTCATTTAACTTCATTATCTTAAATTTGAACAGACACAGACAGTTGATGGCTGTCATATTGGACTGCTTGTTTCTAGAAACTTGCAACTAGGAAAGGAGAGAGATCCATAAGCAGGTTCATCACACAGAGATGAGTGCTGTAATCAGAAGCAAACTTGATCACTTGCCTTAAAAAAAGAATGAATGCAAAAATGCGGCTTATTTCATTATAAGTTTTGTTTTCACAAGCAAGTAAATCAGGAACCAGACTGGGGATGTCAATGCTTGGCACACAGTTCAGAGAATTTATAGAAGCAACTAGATACAAAGATTTTCAGATGAAAGGGACACAGATGTCCCAGCAAGAGCCTGGGACTGGGGCTCTGATCACAAGGAATCAGAAGCTTAGGCTCCATTTCTACAGGGAGCTGTTCCATGAAAGCCCTGGATATTAACCCACATGTCCTCACACCTGTCAGAGGCTTTTCAGAGGAGCGTGACACAGCCCTATTATACACAACACCACTCCCAACTTGCTGGCTGTCAGAGTCTAAAGTGGTAGAAAAAATATGCTGTTGGAAAAATGGAAAAAATGGGCTCCAAAATCATGTAAATCAAAAAAATTATGAGCTGTGTGTTCTTGGTCAGATTATTTAATATATTGAGCCCAGTCTTATGACCTGTAAAATAGAGGAGACTCTCTCTTGACTTGCATGCTTGTGCCTTTCACAGATGCTGCATGTAAATGCCTAGCAGAGGCCATGGCGTATGGTTGGAACTCAGTAAGTGCGCAGTAGTTAATGTGATCAGAGCTTCTCACAGTTAGTACACTAGAGTCCTACTGCTCAGCTTGTCTCTTAACTACAAGTGACTTCACTTCTCTAGGCCTCAATTCCCTCATCTGATAAACATGAGTACTGACAGTAACTGATTAGCTAAGTTGTTAAAGGTTGTCATATAGGTTAAATGAATTCGTGTCAAGTGCTCAGATGAGGGCCAGTGCATAGTAAGTGCCTAATGAGTATTAGCTATTCACTATTATGATACTTGAAGGGCATTCCCCTGAGCCAGCAGTAAGGGTTTCTGTGAATACTCACAGAGACATATTTTTACAAGCTAACACCTGCCACACTGGTGAAACTTAAACTTTGCTGCAAAAGGCAGAGAGATGCTGCCCTCTAGCCAAATGGGAGGCATGCCAGGGAGTGGCATTGATCACGAGCCAGCTCTGGCCTGGAAGATGGAGCCCACACCATGACTGTTGGCCTCTCAGAGTAATGAATGGAAATATTGCTCCTTCAGCAGGCATTTGAAGTGAAGTGGAAACCAGGCAGGCAACATCACGAGTCATTCTCAGAGCAAGAATAGAGCAAGAGTATTTGCTCCAAAGGCTTTAGACAGGAGATGAGCATCTGTGCATGGGGGTGAATGGAGCTTACAAACGAAAAGCTGAAATCACCAGTTGTCAATATCTTTAAGATTCTGAGCAGAAGAAGGAAGGATGAGATATGAGCTGGTGGATATCATAGGTGAGATCTGTTGGCAGAAGGGAAGAGAAGCAAAAGAAGGAACCGCTCAGATTGGTAGTTGTCGGGGGTGCCTGTCGGTGCTGAGCTGAGACAGGTGGAAGTAGGGACTCGAGTATGAGACACACTCACCAAAACTCCAGTCCAGATCCAGATTCTGGTGGGTTAAGGAGGAGGCGATTTAAAGGCCCTCATTGCCTAGGCCCAAGACTTAGGGCAGAATCAAGTCCATTTCTCTCTCCTCACAAGCACAAAAGTCACTTCCTCCTGTGAAGTCTGTAGGTCTCACTAAGGAGCAGGGAATGGCTGAGAATCCTTCTTCATCCTCTATGCAGAGGCCTTTCCTTAATTATCACAAAACAGGAGTGGGAGCCTCGTAGATGGCACCACATTACAAAATGGTCCTTCTGAGCAAAAAGAGGGTCGTCAAGAGAGTCTGACATTTCTGGCAACACCTCCTTCTCCCAATAACTTATCAAGAACTTTTCTCTTTTTGGAATTTCTATATGCCTTTGTTTTTTCTTTTAATCCTCCTAAGTAGCATTCCATGTACACATATTTGCAATATCTTGCCAGAAAAATGAGGAATCCGACAAAAAGAAAGGGGAAAATTTGTTAACACATTGGAAGCCTAGGAAACGTGTTATTAAGGAGAACAATGGGAGAGAAATGCTTCTAGAAGTGAAAGCACTTTCCCCTATGGGGAACCAAAAGCCTTTATGGTGAATATGGCTAAGTGACACAGCACTAGTTTTTCAAGATGCCTCAGCAAGTTATCATTCTCAAACCAGAACCCATCCTCCACTGTAAAGGCACAAAGCCCTTCCTGGGCCATGGAGAACATGACCCTGACCCTTCTTCTCCTACCCTGATGGGCAAGGATCCCTATGGGAATGTTATGGTAAAAACATAGACTTACTTCCTTTGCCTGAGCTTAGCAAAAACTGTTTTCTCTGTGGTATGACCTGGGATCTCAGAGACTGGTTTCAGAATTGGGGGAAATATATAGTGAAATTTTGAAGATGGAAAGTCTCTATGCTTCTTGAAGTTTACTGTTATTTTCCTAAGGAAGGTCCCAAACTGATCAGAGTTTTCTATTAGAACTCAGCTTCCCTGCCATTTTTAGAGTTATCTTTACCCAGGCTCTTCACAATTACATGCCTTCGAGTCAGTCTTCTTTCATCCATTGTGCTGGACACTCAAAGGACCCTCTCACTCTGGATACAAGTGTCCTTAGACTTTCAGTTATGAAATACTCTTGCATGTTGGATCTCGTCTACTACTCCTCCATTTTTCTCATTTTTTCTTTTGTTTCTTTGAACTCTTAAGTCCTCATTGTCTACTTTTTGAGAAATTCACCTTCCAACATTTCTATTGTTTTTTTTTATTTCATCATTTTCCCCCCAGTGAGGTCTTCCTATATATCTAGTTGTTCTTTTTCAAAGCATCCTCTTCTTGTTTTATGAACACAATATATTTAGAATATTTTAAGGACACTAATTAAAAGGCTTGAAGTTTGTTTGTTACATTCCTTGTAGCTTCTTGCATTATTGGATATCACCAAAATTAATTTTCCTGTTTATTTACCTCGCTTCTCATCTTTCATGTTGGAGGTTTTCCTGCAGTGTCTGGACATCTTTCTCAACCCATACACACAGCTATTAAGGGGTACTGAAAAGCTGGTTAAGTATCCTGAGAATGTATGTGGGGCTTATGACTGTTTGAGTAGGAATATGGTAGGTCTCATGCTCATGGCTGGAAGATTTCCCAAATGCCAAAATATAAAACTTTTTCTTGGGAAATTTAATTCAGGCAGAAAAGAACACTCTAGTCTACTTCTTAGTGAAGTAGACACCTGGTTATTATAATTCTGCCCAGGGTGGATAAAGGAGACAGTGACTGTGTTTTCAGCTCTACAACTCCATATTTTCTGCCATCTACCATATCCAGTATCTCCAAGTCCCAAGCCTTCTAGAGTTCCGTAGTTAAATCAACTTTATTCATGTCTATATCAAACCCGTATGCATACTCTGAGCTGTGGCTAACCAGGCCATGAAACGCTGGTTATTGTGTCTCACTTTCCAGCCTCTATAATTATGTCAAAATCTCATATCCTAAGATGACTTGTCTCTTACTCTTTGTTATTATTCAGAAGGAGAAGAAACACATTGTTCCATGTGTCATCTTTGAAAAAGTTTTTATGGCTTCAGGAATATTGCAAATAAAATAATTAGATTAATTAGATATACTTTTAGTGCATTTAAATAGATAATTAGTTGAATCTTCTCATTGACATCAAGGAGATTATAACACTAAATTCATCCTTCTATAAACTTAGAAATCTAAATCTACTTCTGTCTTGACTTACCATTTTAAAACGCATATACTACCAATAAAAGTATAAAAATGCTTATGATCCAAATAATTCATAAGAGGGAAATGAGAAATTATACACATTAAAGATCTCTAATAACAATATAATCATACACTAAAGCAACATACCATTCCTGTCAAAATCTAAATAGCAGCAATTATTTACTAAATTCTGGAAAGCCTGAGGTGAGTTCTAGAGAAGTTTCTGAAGTACCCTAAATTAAGGCTGACAGGGTCCCACCATTTTTCAGTGACCTTAAGCCCTGACAAGGGCAATGTTCTCAGAGATGAGTTGACCAGATACAAATTGCAACCTGTTTGACACTTACATCATGTCCTCCCCAAGTTACTAATGAATAGTATTGTGAAGCAAGGCACAAAAATACGATCAAGGTTTCTGACTATAGCAAGAGAACCAAGATAATGGCCATTGCCTCTTTCATGCTTTTTCTATAACTCCCAAATTTGCTACATCTGGTATATATTTGTCTTATAAACAAAAGAAACAATTATTTTAAAAACATTTTCTAGAGATTTTCTCTACTTGATACATTTAATTTCATAAGATTAAAACACAAACTTACCCAATAGAAGAATTACAAGTGATTTAGTAAATAAATCCTTTCTTCTAGGTGGTAGAACTTAACTCCTCCGCACCTACCCCTGCCTTTAGTGTAGGCTTTTTGGTGAACTTGACACCACAGAGTATTGAAAGGAAAGAAGAGAAGTTGGGCATGATGGCATATGCTTGCAATCCCAGTACTTGGGAAGCTGAGGCAGGAGGATCGCAGGTTCAAGGCCAGACTCAGAAACTTAGTGAAACTCTCAGCTACTTGGTGAAACCCTGATATAAAATGAAACAAAAAAAAGGGCTGGAAGTGTAGCTCAGAAGTAGATTGTCCCTGGGTTCAATTCCCAATAACACACACACACACACACACACACACACAATAAAAGGAAAGAATGAAAGCACTTTTATAATGAAGAAGTATGGCACACACTATCTTAATCAGGTGACCAAGGCTATAATTAGCGATCAGGTTCTGTTGACAGCAGAAGTCCTTGATGTGCAGGGATGTGACTGGGGATAAGAATGGGACCCACTTGTTGTGTGGATCCCCCAAACCAATAACTCCAGTCTAGTCATGAGAAAAACATTAGAAAAAACCAAATTTGAGAACATCCTATGAAACACCTGATCAATGTTCCTCAAACTGTCAAGGTTATCAAAACAAGGAAAGTCTTGAAAAACTGTCACAGCCTAAGGGAGGCTAAGGAGACATGATGCAATGGAATTTGGTGTCCTAGATGGACTCCCAGAACAGAAAACTGACATTAGGAAAAAAACTAGTAAACCTTAAATAAAGTGTGTTGTTTAGTTAATAGCAACGTACCAATGTCGGTTCCTTGTGATAAATATACCACAACATCATAAGATGTTAACTAGAGGGGATACTGGGTGCCAGGTATTCAAGTACTATAAGTACTATTTTTGTTAATCTAAAATTTTTAAAGTATACTTTTAAAAAATGCAATTTCTTTTCAAAAAATAGTATTGAGCCGGGCATGGTGGCACACACTTGTAATCCCAGTACTTGAGAGGCTGAGACCGGAGGATCAGGGTTCGAGCCCAGCCTCAGCTACCTGGTGAGACCCTCTGCAACTTAGTGTTTCAAAATAAAGAATAAAAAATAGGGCTGGGGTGTAGCTCGGAGGTAGAATGCCCCTGAGTTCAATCCCCAGTACCGCAAAAAAATAAATAGTATTGAAACTGATGAAAGCTTGATTCTAGTCAAAATCTGGAAATGAAAAATTTCAGTTCCTCCACAGCAAAGCTATGCAATTATTCTGTCAGTTTGGCCATGTCATAATATCATGATTAGACAGACTTGCTAGGTAAGTGAGGACCATGTCTACCTTTTGGAATAATGTACTCCAAGAGCCTCAGAAACACATACTTATGATTCCGAAACTCCACTTGTAGTTAGTTCTGAAATAACTGATCCAAAATAAGTGAAATGGTTTATGCACAAAGATGTCCATCATTGCATTATTTATAATGATAAATAATCGAAAACAACCTAAATGACCAACATAGTGGAGAGGAAATAAATTGCATCACATATGCACAATGGGATGCTATGCAGAATACAAAAAAAAAATAATGTCTTCGGTTTTTAGGGAGAAATGCTCATTAGATGAAATTAAGTGATAAAATACACAATTGTATGTTCATTGTATATTTAACATGATTTGACTTTGTAGAAACAGAAAATAAAGTGGATAATAATGTGTTAATAATAAATTAACACATATATACATAAGTGTTAATCATAGTCATTTATGACTAGTTGTATAATAGTTATTTTCTTTTTTATACTTTTGATAAAAATTCTGAATTTGCCTCATTGTATTTCAGTGTATGTATTTCTTTTAATATAAAAATGAAGTCATTTTTAAGACATTTGCTAGTTCTTTTCTTTGTATAATTACCTTACAAGTCATCTTTATTTTTCTCTTTGGGCCTTTCTGTATTTTTTTTTCAAATCTCTACAGTATCATGTGCTATTTTTATAATCAGGCAGATTATATTAAAATGTTTTATTATGCTTCCATACCTTCAATGGCTTAAGTAATGTTTTAGCTAGAAAATAGTTTTAAGTATACTGAGTAATATACATAGATTCGATGTTTTAGGGATATTGGCTTATTTGGAGAGCATGATTTTAATTGAAGTGCTTTTAAGATACAATCTGTTCCTAATATCCTATTGGGAGTTTGTCCAATTACTTTGTTAACTAGAGGTCCCCAGGAAGAGGAGGGAGAGGGGATGCCAGCACATGAGGAGGAGGAAGAAACAAGAGAGGAAGGAAACTACACTGGGAACAAGAGAAGGGAAAAAAGCAATTAGCAAATAAGTGAGAAAATACAAGTGGAAAGGATGGAACCAGTTCTTAATCAGGGGATAAACCAACAGGGTTAGATTAGGCACCAATTTTGCTTAAACATTTTTTTACAGCTGTAATAAAATGTCCTGGAAGGCAGCCACCCATGCATCTGCCAGTAGATAAACAAGAGCACTGCTAATGAGGGAGGATCAGAAGGTCTCCACGCTGTCAAAGTAGATTGCACTGTTATTAACGTTGTTCCCAGTCTCCTATACCAACTCCACTTTCTTTAATAAGTTATTCACTTCTTTGCTTCATGGCAAAAGAGGGAGACCAGACGTACAGATAATTTTTGAAAAGCATATCTTTAAAGCTATCAGGGTGCTTTTTTTCAATACAATTGCTAGCTACAGGGAAATAATAACACCATTAAGCTTCTGGAGGGTTTGCAGTTATCAAAATCACTATTTCAAAACACCTCCTGAACCAAAAGGAAAGGAAAATACTTTCTATTCTCTAAATGTTTGATTTGCCGGGATATTGGTTTTCAGTCATATTTCAATGATGCAGCAGAATGGTATTGTGCATGCTTTATAATTTTAGATACATGAAAATACATTATGTAATTATCATACAGAACATATTCAAGCTCATTTTATAGCGCTTATTATTTAACTTTATTATTTCAAATAATTTAAAAGGATTTTTGGATGGTAATGAATTACAGATTATTTTTTTAGATTATTTTTAATAACCTATATTTTTTGCAATAGGAACAGTCATTTTAATCAAAACTATAAAAACATAAAAAGGTTATGTTGTTCACTTTTGTTTGGAGAGATAACAGTGAAAGAAAGTCAACAATTAGTACCTTTACTTTGAAGCATCCATAAGTGCAAAGCCACAGTACACCTGACATTTCTTTTCTTTTTTTATTATTTTTAACTTTTTTGGATCTTTATTTTTTATTGGTGCATTGTAATCATACATCATGATGAAGTTCAGAGTGATAAAGACATACATGCACACAGCACTTGGTGAGCCCTCACCCAGTTCCCACTCCACTCCCTCCCTCTCCCAGTGCAAGACCTTGTTATTGGCATTGATAAATTTGTGTATGTCCATCACATCTATTGAAGTGTTTCCCTCATTGAGTCTCCCTCCCCACTCCCACCTCCCTCTGTTAGGTCCCCTCCTCACTCCACTAGGGTTCCTCTTCCTTTGTCTGGGGTTCCTACTCTGTCCCAGTTTCTCCCTAGCCTCGACATAGGCTGGAAAACATCCAACCTTTCACTTTTTGTAATGTCCATGCCATTTCTTGTATAGCACAGTGTGGGCTTTAGCTGTAATTTATTTGGTTGAAATGTCCCTCATGGGAAAAGAGGATCTCATTTATTAACCACATTCAGGGACCTTTAATGGCATAAGAAACTGCACTGATTGTTACATAATAAAACACGCATTGCTAAAAGGAATCAGCTAGAATATAAGACAGCATATGTGTGGTAGGCAGAATACCTACCCCGCACCCCCCCACACACACACACCAAAAATGTCTATGTCTAGGATCATTGTAAGTAGAAGAGGCAGGCAGAAGGGAGAGAAAAAGAAAGATGACATCTGAGAAAAGGCTCGGCCCCATGTTGCTGGTTTTGAAGGAGGAGGCTGTGAGCCATGGAACAACACCAGTGACCTCTAGATGCTGGAAACATCCCGGAAAAAGATTGTCCCCTAGAGTCTCCAAAAGGAACGCTTTGATTTTGGCTCACTGGGACACATTTCTTTTTCTTTTTTTTTTTTCTTTTCCTTTACCTGTTCCATTTTTTTTTTTTTAATGATCCTAAGGACTGAACCCAGGGGCATTTTATCTTTGAGCTATACCTCTAACCTTTTTTATATTTTGGTTTTTGAAACAGGGTCTTGCTAGGTTGCTGAGAGTCTCACTAAGTTGCTGAGGCTGATCTTGAAACTGCGATCCTCCTGTCTCAGCTTGTCAAGTACCGGGATTATAGATGTATGTCACAACACCTGGCACTGAGACCCATTCGAACTACTGATTTTCCGAACTATAAGAAAGTAAGTTTGGGTTGTTTTGCATCACATCTTGTAATTCATTTAATCAGTGGTATGAAACTAATAGAACATGTTTACATACATTAAATACAAAATGAGGGATGGCACCAACCTGAAATGGGGTGCTAGCTCTAAATGAAAGATCATATAAACCTAGACAGAAGCTTGTGTCCAGCCTTAGGATTGATGGAAAAGAATAAACTTGCTCCCTGGAAACTTTAGCTACTTGGCTCAGACAAAAGTGTTTGAAAGAATGTAAAAGGAGGCCATTTTATTCACCTCAAGCCATTTACAAACAGTGATACTTTGAATTGGGTGTAGTGGCACGCACCTGTAATCCTAGTACTTGGGAGGCTGAGACAAGAGGATTGCAGGTTCAAGATCAGCTTCAGCAACTTAGTGAGACCCTCAGCAACCTACCAAGACCTTGTTTCAAAACAAAAAATTTTAAAAAAGGCTGGGGGTGTAGCTCAGAGGTAGAACTCCCCAGTACCACAAATAAAATAAAAATCATCATAGAAACTTCTCTGAAGAAAATGCCAAGTTTGTAAAGGTAAAACGCAATTATTTTTCTACTGGAAAGAAAAACCAGAAATAGAAAGACCTGAGATATGCAGGTGATCTGAGACACTTGGGCAGAAGGTAAGGGTGAAAGGAAGCTGGTCAAGCAGGCAGGAGGTCAAAGTGACCCCAGATGTGGACCTTCCGCAAGTTGCCCATCCCTGGGGCCTCAGGTTTTGCAGCTCAATGAAAATTACAATACCTGCTCTGCTCTCCTCTCACAGACATGGTGAAGAGTTAATAAAACTTATATGTAAATCTACAATTAATTTATATGTGTATTCTTCTATCTTTTTCCTCTTAATAATACAGTAACTTATTTTGTTGCAACCCACAGTTATACTCTGCTAATACTTTTCTTTCAAATAATCTCTTGCCCGGGGAGGGTAGGTAGTTGCTTTTTTGTAACGTGACCGTCCATCTGATAAAGTCTCATCCCTGTTCAACATGAGCTTATGGTTTTAAATGTGTCTTCATTCCAATGATTCCAAAGGGACCTTCCCAGAACATTGTGTTTGACCTCAAGTGCATTAAAGAGGAAATGGCCTTATGGTCTAGGGCCTGGTTGCTTCCAATTTTGAACTGAGTAAAGGAAACGTTGAAATCTGTGGGGAGCGAGAGATTTGGATCCATTTAGATCAAGCCATGACCTTTCTGGAGCCTAGTGGGAAACTATGGGGCACACACCATCCTTTCTCAGTATTTATTAGTGTATAACTTGCACACTGTTATGGGGAGAGGGAGGAAGCCTCAACTGACCATGACTCAGTTTCTCTAAGAGCATATCAGGAACTCCAGATAAGTCCAATTCTCATCAATCATATGTCCATAGCTTTCTGGGGGTTTTATGGCAATATAAAGATATTTTTTTAAAAATGTTTCTCAAACCTGTCTTAAATATAAATTCAGAGGTCTATGCATACAGACAGCTTTACGTTAGCTATGAAAAGATGATTGAAGTAGTGTTAGTCAAGGTCCTTGCTCTCAAATTCTGCACTTATACGCCACCCCTGGACATATGTACAATTTCTGGTATCACTCCTTTATTTTTATTCAGAGCACTTATTACATTCCATATATGGGCATATACATTCTGGTTTAATCTTTGCTAATGTCACTGTGAACTAGAATTTCAGTTCTATGATAGAAGTTTCATCTATTTTGTTCAAAATGAACTATATAAAACATTTTTTGTGTGTGTGGGACTGGGAATTGAACTCAGCGGTGCTCTACCACAGAACTATATCCCTACCCCTTTTTTATTTTAAGACAAGATCTTGCTAAGTTGCTAAGGCTCCCCTCAAACTTAAAATTCTCCTACTTCAACCTCCCAAGTCGATAGATTGCAGTCATGCACCATTGTGCCTGGATAACCTATTATATATTTTATGAATAATTAGAAAAGAGGAACTCCAAGATTCCAAACACACCGAAATGATAAAGAGATAGAAAGGTTAATTACTCTGATTTGATATGTGTGCATTAAATACTATCCTGTATCTCCCAAATAAGTACGATTGTGTGTTAACTCCCCCCCACACACACACACAATTAAGCTGGGTGCAATGGAGCATGCTTGTAATACTTGGGAGGCTGAGGAAGCCAAATTCAGCAACTTAGTGAGAACCTGCTTCAAAATAAAAACTAAAAAGAGCCAGCAGTGTAGCTTGGAGATAAAACAAGGCCCCCCTCCAGTTCAATTCCAGTACTACAATTTTTTTTAATGTTTAAGGGTATGAAGATGTTAATTACCCTGATTTCCTCATTATACACTATATATACATGTATCGAATTATAACACTATGCTCCATACATTTGTACACTAAAACAGTTTTAATTAGTGAAGAAAAGGACAATGGAGACAATTTCCACATGTGCAGTTATTCATACACAAGAAAGCGTATGCTCGCACGAAAAAATAACATCATCCTTTTCCAGGGTTCTTGAACAGGAGCTGCTAGGCTGGGTACCTCACGAAGCCTGGGGGCCTGAGAGTTCTGTTAAAGACAGACTCACACCACTCCAGAGCCGAGCTCGTCCCTGTAAGCTTTCTCTACTTATTTGATGCACCTTCTACTCAGAGCACTGAAGAGAAGCACCAGCACATGTGCTGTGCAGGGGAGTAAGCTTTGGATTCTGCCTTCAAGCCACAGCCATGAATAACTCTAATACAAAGGAGGCAGTGACAAGGAGCGGATCCCATGCTGTGGACATGCTGAAGAGAAATAAACCAATTCCATCTGGGAAGGTTTCATAAAGGAGGTGTTTGTGACCTGGGCCTTGAAGAATGAACAGTACTTTAAAGTTTGGGAACAGAATCTTTTGGACAGCTGAAAGAACTGTGCACAAAGCTGAGAGATGAAAGGTGCGGGGCACAGCCAGGACTCCTGGAGACAGGGGCCGTGGATTAACTCTCTGGCGTCCATTTCTCCTTGTTCTTCCAAGAGCAGCATTGGCTGCTCATCTTTTTGTTCAGTGACATTATTTTCAGGACCCAGGACCTGTCTATTCTTGATATTTTGGCTGGAGCTTAATAGACAACAAGCAGAGAAGATTTCACAGCTTTCAGAATCATGTTCCCTTCCATTTCCTTTCTTCTCACTTGGGAAATGTAAAGTAAGAAATAAGAGAAATCTATAATAAAATTTTATTTAAAAAATTTTAAAAATAATACAAAGTAAGAACTGGCTACTGATAGACTGATAGGTGAACTATATCCCTTATCAAATGAAAACTACTGCCAACAGTTTATGGTGATGCTAGCACAGACAGGTGTCATCTATAGCCTTCTTCATGGCTCGACACAGCTCCAGCATATGGCAGCCAGGTCTCTTTTTTCTGAAAGTTATTCATAATTGGAATCCAAATTACCCTGATTCCAGTGGTAGCTTGGACCTAAGTATGTGCATAAAACTGGGAGGAATAGAGGTGTCAGGAATCAGTTTCCTGTGTGCGCACTGTACCTTGAACCCTACCTCGTCCCAGGTAGGTCTTGGTGATATTGAATGCTTTCCTTCCAGGAGCCCAGCACAGCACCACACACACTGAGCTATTGAAAAAGTAGCTTTTGGGGAATAATGAAGATTGACTTAAAAAATAAGTATGCATAACCTTCAATTCTTTCTGTTAAAGAAAAAGAAAAGCTGAGCTGTTCCTTCACTGAAAGAAACATGTCCAAGAAGCAGCTGACAGTCAAGCATGGCCTAGGGAGAACAGCTGGCTGCATGTGCTCTAAGTCCACTCTGCTGGACTTTCAGTCCCTTCACACTAACACACTGTCACCACTTCCATCTACCCAAGGAACGAGCACTTTTTAGGCGCTTCCTGTGTGCCAGCTTCTCAGTCAGAACTCTGGAAATATAGCAGCAAACAAATCAGATGTTTCTGCCCTTGAGGTTTATGGTTAGAATTTAATAAGAATTAATAATTTGGACAAATTAATTAACAAATTAATAATTTGTTCTGTTAAAGACAGACTCACACCACTCCAGAGCCGAGCTCATCCCTGTAAGCTTTCTCTGGATTCAACTTATTTGATGCACCTACTATTAATTAAATTAATTAATTTAATAAGCAATTAAAAAATTGTAATAGAAGCCCTGATCAGGAAAGTGTAGAGTTCAAAAGAATATATAGGAGAAAAACCTGGTGGTTCTAGGAAGGATCCCTGGAGGAGTTGACATCTAAGCTGACATCTAATTTGACACCACCTAGCATGTTTATTCCACATGTATGTGAGCTATAGTAGTTTTTCTAAGCATTATTGCTCATACTGTTTTGATAAAACCATCAGCACATCCTTTTGGCTTCATTCTAGAGCAGTGTCTCAAAGACTCACTAAAAGACTGTCTAATTCTTAGGATGAACATATTCTTATCTGAGTTACTATTTGTCTTTGATGAGAGTCCAGACTCTCTGATGTTACACTAAATTTGTAGAAGACTGAAAAGTTGAATTATTTTTGTGAAATAGGGATTCAAAAGATTACTGTCCGGTAGAAAAAAATAACCTTGAAAGTTAATGTTTACTCCTTGTATGACATTAACCTGTGTTTTCTTGGCAGTCTCATCCTAGCATTCTGTCATGAATTACTTTTCATGTCCTGGTTTAACCAGCCTTATTATCCTGCTGATTCACTCTTCAATGAATGCATTAAACTTTTCCAAGTTCTCACTATATAAATGTTTGTATGAGAAATGATACTCTGATGGTGAAAATTGCCTAGGGAGAAGGAGGGGAGGAATGCTGTAAAAATCCAGATTCTTAGCTTCCAGTTCAAACTTCCTGGTCAAAATAATACATGTGAGGTAGCAAGTCTTGCCTAGGATTAAGTAAACAGCACAGCCACAACCACCAGACATGAGTTTGGGAGGAACATTTAGTCTGTCAAACTTTATATTCTAAGACAAGAAGATGGAAAATACACCAAGAGCTGTGTGCACGCATGCTTGTATCACACTGGATCTCATTGTGATGTATAAATGCAATGCACTTATAAAAGTATAAATTTTAAAAAAGAAGATCTCAATTCACACACACAAACATCTATAAATATAAACACACCCATATCTTTACTGGATCTTAAGATTATTGAACTGAGAGGAATATCAGATAATATAACTTAGTAATTTCCAAACTAAGGAATCGTGCTAAATGTCTACTTTGATGCAGGATATCTGGGCGGGGACTGGGAAACTGCACTGGTTACAAGCTCTTTGGGGATGGCTATGAATAGATCATGTGACTCTCACATCGACAAGTTCAATCTTTTTTTTTTTTTTTTTTTTTTTTGCAGTACTGGAGATTGAACTCAGGGGCATTCTACCTCCGAGCTATACCCCCAGCCCTATTTTTTTTATTCTTTATTTTGAAACGGGGTCTCACTAAGTTGCGGAGGCCTCACTAGGTAGCTGAGGCTGGCTGAGAACCCGGATCCTCTGGTCTCAGCCTCCCAAATGCTGGGATTACAAGTGTGCGCCACCACGCCCGGCTTGACAAGTTCAATCTTAAAGAAGCTTCAAAGTAGAGGAAGAGGACTAACTGCCAATGTGCAAGTGAAAACAAGAGGCCAGGAGGACAGCTGCAGCAGTCTCGTGCCAGAGAGCAGAATTTGCAGAGACACTGGGAGTCAGAGACTGCAACTGGACCACCACCCAAGAAGTGCATATTCTCCCTCATCTGCCTGTAAACTCCTAGTCATCTGCTAAAGCTCAGTCAGATCATAGATTCCTTTGTCTATAGCTTAACCTCATCTTGGATTGTCTCAGATCCACAGTAAGAAATGAACATCTGAGCCGGGCGTGGTGGCGCACGCTTGTAATCCCAGCATTCGGGAGGCTGAGACCGGAGGATCCAGGTTCGCGGCCAGCCTCAGCTACCTAGTGAGGCACTCCGCAACTTAGTGAGACTCGGTTTCAAAATAAAGAATAAAAAAATAGGGTTGGGGGTATAGCTCGGAGGTAGAATGCCTCTGAGTTCCATCCCCAGTACCGAAAAAAAAAAAAAAAAAAAAAAAAAGAAATGAACATCTGAAATGGTACATAGAAAAGATATTATTTTCAATTTTCTTCTAACAACAAGATTGTAAAAAGAGCAATCATTTTAATACTGCACTAGTGAATTTACAACATATATAGGTGTTGTAAAAATAATAAGAAATGAGAAATAATTGTACAGAGGTAGGGGAGAAAATTGAATTACATGAAGACAAAGTTATTATATATTACTGAACAACCACATAGAAAATAATTCAAGAATGCTGTTAAAAAATCAACACAGAAGATCAAATGATAGATTAAAAATTGTTTATCACACAGTAGGATCATAAAGAAGCAACGGAGGGACAAAAAAGAAACATGAGGCATGAACAACAAAAAATAGATGTAAATCCAACTATACCAATAATTATGTTGAAAATGAATAGAATGAACATTCTGATCAAAGGGCAGAGATTTTTATACTGCATTTTTATACAAGCAAGATCCATAGCCAGGTGTGGTGGCACACACTTGTAATCCCAATATTTGGGAGGCTGAGATCAGAGGATCCAGGTTCGCAGCCAGCCTCAGCTACTTAATGAGGCCCTCCACAACTGAAACCCTATTTCAAAATAAAGAATGAAAAACAGGACTAGGGGTGTAGCTTGGTGGTAGAATGCCCCTAGGTTCAATACCCAGTACCACAAAAAAAAAAAAAGCAAGACCCAACCAAAACCTATCTACAGGAGACTCATTCTGGACTCATTCTAGATGCAATGACATCAAAAGGTTGAAAGTAAAAAAAGGATGGAAATAATCTATTATGGAAACAGTAAACTAAAGGAGCTAGTCTGACTATATTAATAACAAACAAAACACACTTTAAGGAAAAAAGTGTTACCAGAGACAAATTGAGACATTTCATAATGATAAAAGACAATTTATAAGGAAGTTACCACAATTATAAATGTATATGCACCTAATAACAAAGCTACATATTATATGAAACAAAAAATGGATAAAATCAAAGGTGATTTCAAAAATTATAGTTGAAAATTTAATGTCTCCCTTTTAGAACTTGATAGGATAACTTGGCAACAAGGATATAAAAGACTGGAGTAATACTATCAACGTGACCTGACATTTATAGAACATTCCACCTAATAAGAGTAGAATATATGCCATTTTAAGTGCATGTGGAGTATTGTTCAGGATAGCCCATATGCTCATTTATAAGATAATTATAAAGAAGTTTAAAATTAACATCATGCTAGGTAATTTATGTAATTACCAGAGAATTAAATGAAAGAGTATTAACAGAAAGGTATTTGATAATTTAAGCAACAACCTTTAAGTAACCAGTGAGTTAAGGGAGGAGTCAGAAGAGAAATTATAATATGTATGGAACTGAATGAACATGAAAATAGGACATGTATGAATTTATGGATTGCAATGAAAATAGAACTTACAAGGAAATTTTTAGCTTTAAAGGTTTATATTGTAAAGCAAAAAAGCTATGAATGCAGCCATATAAACACATACAAAAAGGAGTGCAAGTCACATTCAATGTAAGGACATTAAAAATTGGGCAAAAGACTCAACTAGACATTTTTCAAAGAAATATGTACAAATGAGAATTGAGTATGTGAGAAATACTCTATATCACTAATTACCAGGAAAATACAAATAAAAAGTACAATGAAATACTATCTTATTCGAGCTAGAATGGCTATTATAAAAAAGACAAAAGAAATCAAATGTAGATGAGTATGTGGGGAAAAGGGAACCTTTATGCACTGTTGGTAAGAATGTTAATTACTACAGCCATTATGGAAAATGGTTTGGAAGCTCCTTCCAAAATTAGAAATAGAGCTGCCATATAATCCAGTAATTCCCCTACTGGGCACTTATCTAAAGGAAATGAAATCAGGATGTTGCAGAGACACTTGTACTCCCATGTTTATAGCACCACTATTTACAAAAGGCAAGATATGGAATCAACATCAACCTTAATGTACATCAATAGATAATTAAAGAAAATGTCATACATATTCACAATGGAATACTATTAGTCATAAAAAGAATGGAATCTTGCCATTTGCAACAACATGGACAAATTCAAAGGACATTATGCTAAGTGAAAAAAGTACGTCACAGAAAAACAAAAACTGCATGACTTCATCCATATATGAAATCTAAAAACATTCATCTCTTGAAAGTAGAGTATAATCGTGGCTATCAGAGACTAGTATATTAAAAGGGGCAGGGAAGATGGGGGACATTAGTCATGTAATTACATTTAAATAAGAAGAATTAGTTTTAAGAGATCGATTGAATAACAAGGTAACTATCATGATGATATATTGAATTTTCAAAAAAACATGAGTAGATGTTGTGCTCTCACCACACAGATGATAACTGTGTGAGGCAATGCTTTTGGTAATTAGCTGGTATGAATGTCAAATGTTACAATTATTTGGGAAAACACTTTGGCAGTTTCTTGGAAGATTACATATATACTTTTCACAAAATGAAGCAATTTCACTCTTGGGTGTCTACTCAAGAGAAATGAGGCAAATATTCACGGAAAGACTTGTATGCAAATATTCACAATAAGAAATAATCCAAATATCTATCAGCTGGTGAATGGTCAACAATATATCAGTACAATGAAATACTGATCAGCAATAAAAAGGAATGAACTTCTGATAAACACAACAATAAATGAGTCTCAAAAATATTATGCTTAGTGAAAGAAATCAGACAAAAGATCACATCACATATGTGAAATTTCTTTAAAATGAAATCATTAGCAACAGAAAAGAGAATAGCATTTGCCTGGAGCTGAGATGAGAATGGAATTGAGCACAAATAAACATAAGTGAAATTTTGGGGGTGATGGAAATATTCATTAAAAATGTATTATGGTCATAATTCCACACCGCGAAAGTTTACTAAAAATCCTTGAACTGTGCACTTAGGGTAGATAAATTTTATGATATATCAATTATACTTCAATAAAGCTGTTAATACACTATTCCTAAAATAAGAATAAGAATTTCCTTTCCTCTGGACTAGTAGTTCTCCAACAGGGATGGAAAAGAGGAAGAATATGGAGGAAGATAAGAGGCAGTATTAAAATAATCTAAGTTGTTTTTTACACATGTATATTTGCTCTCTCTTAGATATAATACTAGAAATTAAAAAAATCATCATCTATTATGAGAAAGCTATAGATAGTTTTACAAATGCTCCCAAGAAGTGTGTTACATGCTTGCCCCTACACATCTCACCACTGAGAATCTCTTCTCCTCAGCAGATAGATTGGGTCCTAAGAGTTTGTATTTTCAATTAGCAAAGAAGGAGAGTCTTGTGCTGATCAGAGAAGTTTTAGAAATACCATTTGTGCTCTGCCACACTAGGACCCAACAGTATTGTGGCAGGACAGAGTGGGATAAATACAACTCTGAGAAGACCAACTTTCTGACCCTCTTTTAATCAAATGTCCCCAGTCCACTTCCAGGGCCAGACACTAGGTATAGCAATGCCTGCCTGACCCTGAAAAATTAAATCAACAGTTAAAACTGCCAATTCCCCAAGCTCTAGGGAAGATTCTGGTCCCTCAAAAGGGCTCCCTCTGAGATCAACATAAATGGGGCCAATCATTTTGTTAGGATCCTAACCTAATCCTACTCTTTTCATATGTTAGCCATGAAATTATCTGCTAAGTCTGTGCATAGCATGGGTCCTCTCCGGCTGAAAAGTGCTTGGGACCTTTGCAATTCAGTGATTCTAAGACCAGACTCCTCCTTTTAAAAAGAAATGTCTTCTTTTGAAGTATTTTGTCATTCATTACTCAGAGGGAGTTTTTCCATTTGTGCAAGAATGTAGAAAACATTTTTAAAATAGCAATGGTAGACACCTCCTATTGCCTTATTTAACTGATTGTCAAGTTTATACACCCCCCCTTCTCCTCGTCAAATAAGGTTGCTGAGATAAAGGCTAAAGTTCCCTAGTGTTGACAGATGAAAGACAGCCTTGTGGGGGCGAGAACAAGAGGACTTCGATAAAATTAAAGTGACTGTCCATCCAAGAGCCACTGCTCACCCTGTGAATGTCAACGAGGTGACTAAACCTGCCGAACAAATTGTTTGCAATTCCTACCATGGTTCAGCATTTGTGGGTAAAGCTTTTGGCCCTTCCATGAAGGCTGATTCATAATGAGAACAGGCCTCTTGAGAGAAGAAAGCAACTGCAAGCACTTCAACTGCAAGGTTGATTTGTAGGCAACATCAGCCATTAGATCCGTGGCTCCAGTGCTGCAGGAATTGAACAGCATCAGGCTCCAGGCTCTTGTCCATTGCAACCCATTTTTAGATAGGCCTATTCCTGCTTTCCACACCAGTTGCCCATATCCTTCTCCTCAATGTCCTGGTCCCTGGATTCACTGGCTACAAAAGAGTCTCCCCTATGGAAAGGGTGTGTGTATGTGATTTTTTTTCCCCCCAACATTTTACAAAGGCAAAGGGAAGCAGGATAAGAATGGAGCTATTTTCTCCCAGGTCTTCCACTTGAATTGAACAGCTATTTGCCAAGCACCTACCATGAGTAAGGAAGGGTTCTGGGTGCCAGATAATTAAAAACAAACTTCACACAGACTCTGCCACGGAGAAGCTCACAGCCCCACTCAAACAGAAGAGAAAAGGCAACTCCTAGTCAGTCACCTTCCACCCAGATGATCTCATTAGGGTGTAATTAGTTCCAGAGCAGGGGAGAACCCTTGCCCTGTCTGGGAACCCTTGCCCTGCCTCAGTTACCAGATAATGGTGTGGACCACAGTCAGCCCCTTGAACTGCTATCTGTTCTGGATCACAGACACTGTCCTCAAATGGCTCCTTCTCAACAGCCACTAGAGGCTCCTGCCTTTCTCAGACTTTGGAATGATGCAGCCCTCTAATGGAAGTGAGTGACTTTGGGAAAGGTCTGGACTTTTTTTCCTGTATTCAATAAATAAGCATGTACCAAGGTAGGAAATTTAATTAAACTTGATAATGACTCACTAAAATGACATGAAAATGTACCAAGAGAAGAGGAAAGAAGGAAGGGATGGGAAGGGAAAAGGAAGGAAAGCAAAGGGAAGGGGGGGTGTTGGGGAGAGGAGAGAAGGAAAGTAGGGCTACTCACATATACCAGCTAGATGTGCATGAGAGAAGCAGATAGTGTCTCTCCCTTCCCGATGGTGCCACTGAATTTCATTTTCCAGGTTATGGAGATTATTGGTGAGGAAAGGAATGGAAGATGATTAAGAGAAAAACCAGAAATAGAAGCCGGGCGTGGTGGCGCACGCTTGTAATCCCAGCATTCGGGAGGCTGAGACTGGAGGATCTGGGTTCGCGGCCAACCTCAGCTGCCTAGTGAGGCACTCCGCAACTTAGTGAGACTCGGTTTCAAAATAAAGAATAAAAAATAGGGCTGGGGGTGTAGCTCGGAGGTAGAATGCCCCTGAGTTCAATCCCCAGTACCGCAAAAAAAAAAAAAAAAAAAAAAAAAAAAAAAAAAAAAAAAAAAAAAAAAAAAAAAA